>NC_069467.1:23691349-23712721 GCF_026875155.1 Cherax quadricarinatus
GACTATTACACATTATAAAAATTTTTGATAAAGAAATTATATTTCAAAATTTCAATTACATATAATTATATTTATTAGCAGCATATGACTTGATAACAATAACATATATCACTTCCAGACCTACATTGAAAATATTGCTAAAACGACTTAAAAATACTATCTGGGCTCTTTTGGGCAACTATATTGCGGCTTAGTCTTGGAAAAGTAAGTTTATTCAGGTACACATAAATACAGTAACGTAAATTATCATACATAGTATAAGTGTAGATTATCCAGGATAAGCAGTGACTTCCAAGATGGTGTTATACTGTTTCTGTTTAATGAAATATCCGGAAATAAGGGTACCAATAGACTCTTAGATGAGGAAGAGTCTGACTCAACACACAAATTGTTGTTTAAATCAAGGGAACATTGATTTTTTTTTGAGGTGTCGAGGTGAGACATGACGCAAGGAGAAGGTTGGTAACCACTGGTGTGTAAGGTATATTACCACCCCCAGGATGCCACCTAGAACACTTAGCCTTGTCAAAGGTATATTACCACCCCCAGGATGCCACCTAGAACACTTAGCCTTGTCAAAGGTATATTACCACCCCCAGGATGCCACCTAGAACACTTAGCCTTGTCAAAGGTATATTACCACCCCCAGGATGCCACCTAGAACACTTAGCCTTGTCAAAGGTATATTACCACCCCCAGGATGCCACCTACAACAATCAGCCTTGTCAAAGGTATATTACCACCCCCAGGATGCCACCTAGAACACTCAGCCTTGTCAAAGGTATATACCACCCCCAGGATGCCACCTAGAACACTCAGCCTTGTCAAAGGTATATTACCACCCCCAGGATGCCACCTAGAACACTCAGCCTTGTCAAAGGTATATTACCACCCCCAGGATGCCACCTAGAACACTCAGCCTTGTCAAAGGTATATTACCATCCCCAGGATGCCACCTAGAACACTCAGCCTTGTCAAAGGTATATTACCACCCCCAGGATGCCACCTAGAACACTCAGCCTTGTCAAAGTATATTACCACCCCCAGGATGCCACCTAGAGCACTCAGCCTTGTCAAAGGTATATTATCACCCCCAGGATGCCACCTAGAGCACTCAGCCTTGTCAAAGGTATATTATCACCCCCAGGATGCCACCTAGAGCACTCAGCCTTGTCAAAGGTATATTACCACCCCCAGGATGCCACATAGAACACCCAACCCTGCCAAAGGTATATTGCCACCCCCACGATGCCACCTAGAACACCCAACCCTGCCAAAGGTATATTGCCACCCCCACGATGCCACCTAGAACACCCAACCCTGCCAAAGGTATATTGCCACCCCCAGGATCCCACCTAGAACACCCAACCCTGCCAAAGGTATACTACTACCTTCAGGATGCCACCCATATCACCCAGAATTATCCAAGGTATACTTCCACCCGACAGGATGCCAGCCACAACATCTAGCCTTATCTAAGGTATACTATTACCCTAGGTTGCCATCCACATCACCCAGCATTATCTGTGGTATACCTCCACCCTACAGGATGCTATCCTCAACAATCGGTTGCATTTTTTTTACCGAGAGCTGAACAGGGGCAGAAGGTGTAAGAAAGGACAGTGTCTCAGTCTACTCAGGATTGAAGCAGATTAGAAGGGTAGTGAATTGAAGGGTATCTGTCCCACTGCTTAGATAGTAATTAAGTCTAAGACTGACCACCACAACATTGGTCAGTCTGATAACAATGTATGATCCTCCGTAATTATTCTTATCGACATCTGTGTTATCGTAGTGGTTATAAGACTCATGTTTCTATGTTATCGTAGTGGGTTGAAGATCTACTGTTTCTATGTTATCGTAGTGGGTTGAAGATCTACTGTTTCTATGTTATCGTAGTGGGTTGAAGATCTACTGTTTCTATGTTATCGTAGTGGGTTGAAGATCTACTGTTTCTATGTTATCGTAGTGGGTTGAAGATCTACTGTTTCTATGTTATCGTAGTGGGTTTAAAGACTACTGATGCTTCTGTTATTGTAGTGGGTTTGTGACCTACTCATTAAGATTTTACAAATATTTATTATTTTAATACCTGACTCAAACACGGATTACATTGGACTTCTTCTTACAAATTTCTCGAAAAACATCGTAAAGTGTAAGTTGGTTGAGAACACCTCTGGAGGCCTCCAGCTGGAGGAGGGTCCAGAGCTATGGAGCCGGCCTCAGTCCAGCCCCTGAGAACCCTTGCCATTAATTTGGCCCATGCTTGCAGGGGAACCTTAGCAATGTGCTTATTATACCGAAGATTGCAGTACATTCCACGGAGGGATGACGCATGGTCATGGGTCAGTATGTCAGTTGCATCCTTCCAGAATATATCACCCTTAGTTGCCCGATTTCTTCAAGCATCAAATTCAGCTTTTACAATTGTGTTTTGAAGATAGCAAACCCAATAGTCACTCAGACGAGAGTCCAGCATGGGTAGACCGCTAGCAGGTGCAGAGGGTACATGCTATAGTGGTCCCACAGGAAACAGCAGGTTACCCAATCACGCTTCCTAAGACAAATACGTCTTTGCCTGCCACTCACCTACTGCGCCACCTTAGACAAGGACATGTGTCAGGTGACTTTTCTATTACAATTACACAGCAACAACATTAATTTCTTTCCTCTTGTTCCACGATAATATAGTTGATCAGATGCCTGAACTGAAAGGGATTAGATTTATTCCATACTTGAAACTCTAGGATACCACTCGATGTTAGATCAAATAGGACCAAATCTCTAATGTTAACTTGTTTTCTCGGTACAAAGACCTTCATGTTTTTAATAGATCTTTGATCTAGTATACATCTTTCGAAGATGTACACTTTCTATCTGGACATTGAATTCTGCCTGAGGAGCAAATGTACCTCATAAAAAGTTAGTGAGCTTTGACGGACAAGTTGGAAAATATTTAAGACCAACTTTCATTTTTTTCTCAGTGCCTTTCTGTTGTTTTCTGAGGTCTGGTCCAGTTTAGTCTTGGGACCGTCCAGATAGACAATTGTTCTACTCTGTTCTGAAAGAAATCCTTGTATTAGGTTTCTGTTGTTTACATTAAACTATTCCCTCTGATCTCCTTTCTTTGCTGTTGATGTCCACTTGTGGCGACACGAGGTATAAACACGAAAAAGTCATTTTCTCACTACGTCAAGGATGACACTGGCGACATCATGGCGACATCATCCACCCTTCGTACCAGAGCAGCCACCTACTAATCCCTTTCTTGCTATATTATAGAGTGAAATGAAAACGCACACGCAGCACCGAGGAGACCAAGCCGTCACCCACAATTATAGGGGGAAAAGAGAGGGACTGTGTCTGTTGTGTATTTGTTAGAGAGTAGAGCATTTATCTGTGATAATGTCCCCACATAATAGAAGGAAATTATTAATATGGATCATTTCCTTGGGCAAGAATAACGCTTTTTAATATCTTAATGGAAAGATGGAGTAGCACAACGTACGGTGGTGAGTTTGTTTCTATACGATGTAACAAAAAAAAGGCACTATACCGTGACTGGAAAACGATACACAAATAACCCGCACATAGAAGAACGAGGAGTTTTACAACGACGTTTCGGTAACGACTTGGACCATTTACAAGGAGTCCCCACGTCGGACCGAAACGTTCGTCGTTAAGCTCCTCTCTTCTATGGCGGGTTATTTGCGTATACATACATTGACTGAGGGAACGCGGTCTCAGCATGCTGGTGTTAGTGTACTGCATTATTAATAAGATTGATAGCAACAAGAATGTGAGGCAAGCAACACACTGTCAGTATTAAGAAATGGCTCAATATGCCAACATCTGGGTATCTTTATTGTAGACGTTTCGCCATCCAGTGGCTTCATCAATACAAATCAAGTTTGTAGATATATATTACAACATCTTAAGTAACTGATTGTTGTTACAGTCAGAGCCGGAATCAAGGTTTTGTGGTCTGGGCTGCAGTTACTGTGAGGGCCCTGGGCTGCAGGGGTACTGTGAGCCACCCCGGGCTGCAGGTACTGTGAGGACCTGGGCTATCAAGGTACTGTGAGGAACCCGGGCGAGGTAACTGTGAGGACCCCTGGGCTTGAGGTACTGTTGAGGACCCTGGGCTGCCTGCCGTACTATGAGATCCCTGGCTACAGGTATACTGTGGAGGACCCTGGGATGCAGGAACTGTGGAGGACCCCTGGTGCTGAGTTACTGTGAGGACCTGCAGGCTGAATACTATGAGAAACCGGGAGTCCCTACACGGTACTGTGAGGACCCTGGGCCTTGCAAGGGTACTGTGAAGGACCCGGTGGCTGCAGGTACTGTAGGAGAACCACGGGCTAAAGTACTGTGAGGGACCTGAGATACAGATACCGTGAGGCCCTGGCTGTATACAGCTACTGTGAGGACCTGGGCTACAGGTACTGTGAGAACCCTAGGCTAACCAGGCTACTTGAGGACCTGGCTACAGATACTGTGAGGCCTTGGGCTACAGATACTGTAAGGGGATCCTGGCTTGGGTACAGGTACTGTGAGGTCCTTGGCTACAGGTACTGTAAGGACCCTGGGATACAGGTTTCTGCTCGAGGGACCCTGGCCTACAGGTACTGTGATCCCCCGAACACAGGTACTGTGAGGAACCTGGTTATGTGTACTGGGATGGGTTCCTAGGTTACAAGTACTGCGCGGACTCTGGACTACAGGTACTATGAGGACCACCTGGGCTACAGGTACTATTAAGGCCTCCGGGCTACAGGCACTGTGGGACCAAGAGTGTGAGTAAACAAATACTGTGAGGAAACCCTGAAAATACAGTACTGTGAGGGCTCCTGGGACTCAGGTTCATTGAGGCTCCTAAGTTACAGGTACTATGAGGCTCCTGAGAGACTACGGGTACTGTGAGGAACCTGGGCTACAGGTACTGTGAGAAACAAGGGCTACAGGTACATGTGAGCCACCTGGAACTTACAAGTACAGTGAGGACCCTGGCTAAAAGGATACTGTGAGGTCCTGGACGATCATAGTACTGTGAGGACTCTGGGCTACTGGTTACTGTGAGCCCCATGAATACGGTGTTCTGTGAAGACCCCGGGCTTACACGGTACTGTTGAGGACCCTGGGCTACAGTTTTACTGTGAGATAACAGGGCTACAGGTACTGTGGAGGGACACTGCGGTTACACGGTACTGTGACGGCCCTCGGGTACAGGTACTGTGAGTGCGACACCTGGCGTACCGTACTGTGAGGACCCTGGGCTACACAGATCCATGTGCCCCTGGCTGTATACACTACTGTAAGGACCCTGGGCTACAGGTACTGTGAGACATGGGCTTCAGGATACTGCGAGGACCCCTGGCCACAGGTACTGTGAGGCCCTTGGCCTGTATATAGGTACTGAAAGGACCCTGGGCTACAGGTACAGTGAGGACCCTGGGCTACAGGCACTGTGATCCTCCTGAACTACAGGTACTGTGGGGACCCCTGGCTACAGGTACTGTGAGGATCCTGGGTTACAAATACTGTGAGGACCCTGGGCTACAGGTACTGTGAGGACCCTGGGCTACAGGTACTATAAGGTCCTTGGGCTACAGACACTGTGAGGACACAGAGTTACAAATACTGTGAGAACCCTGTACTACAGGTACTGTGAGGCTCCTGGGCTACAGGTACTTTGAGGCTCCTAAACTACAGGTACTATGAGGCTCCTGAGCTACAGGTACTGTGAGGACCCTGGGCTACAGGTACTGTGAGAACAAAGGGCTACAGGTACTGTGAGCCACCTGAACTACGAGTACAGTGAGGACCCCTGGCTACAGGTACTGTGAGGTCCTTGGGCGACAAGTACTGTAAGGACTCTGGGCTACAGGTACTGTGAACCCCCTGAACTACGGGTTACGTGAAGACCCCGGGGGCTAAGGTACTGTGAGGACCTGGTTACAGTTTACTGTGAGAACCCTGGGCTACAGGTACTGTGAGGACCCTGGCGTACAAGGTAAATGTGGGCCCTAGGCTACAGGTTACTGTGCGAAACCCTTGGCTACAGGTACTGTAAGGACCCTGGGCTACAGGTACTGTGAGGGCCCTTGCTTCTGGTACTGTTGAGGCCCCCTGAGTTACAGATACTGTGAGGCACCCTGGACTTATACAGGTATGAGAGAACCTGGGTACACGCTACTGTGACGGTCCCCCCAGGGGCTGCAGGTACTGTAACGACCCTGAGCTACAGGTACTGTGAGTGAGCCCCTGGGCTACAGGTCTCGTGAGAACAAAGGGCTAACTGGTACTCGTGAGCCACCTGAACTTACGGAGTACCGTGAGGAACCCCTGGCTTACGGTCCGGTGAAGGTCCTCGGGCGACAAGTACTGTGAGGACTCTGGGCTTCAGGTACTAGTGAGCCCCTGAACTAACGGGTACTGTGAAGACCCCGGGCTACAGGTTCTTGTGAGGACCCTGGGCTACAGATTACTGTTGAGCTGTATGCAGCGTTCTGTGAGGACTTTGTGCTACAGGTACTGTGCGGACATTGGCCTGTTTATATGGTACTGTCGAGGATCCGGGCCTGTACACAGGTACTTGAGGGACACCTGGCCTGTATACAGGTAATGTGTAGGGCCATGGCCCGGACATGAAGGTACTGTGAGGACCCTGGGTACAGGTTTGTAGAGGACCTGGCCTGTATACAGGTACGTGAGTACCCTGGCCTGAATACAGGTACTGCTAAGGACCCTGCCTGTATACAGGCACTTGTGAAGGGACCCTGGCCCTGTATACAAGATAATGGTGAGGACCTGGCCTGCTATTAAGTACTGAGAAGACCCTGCCTGTCTACAGGTACTGTGAGGACTATAGCCTGTCTAAAGGCACTCTGAGGGACCCTGGGCCACAGGTACTGTGAGGGTCCCTGGCCTGTTATACAGGTATGTGAGAGGACCGTGAGGATACAGGTATGTGAGGACCCTGGATACAGTCCAGTACGCTGCGGGTCAAAACCTGCCTAAGCTCCTTGGGAGTTTTGCGTTGGCTGTTACAAGCACCATGGCTTTGTTGTAGGTGTTTCAGAATCTCAGGTTTCAAGTGATTGAAAGAGATTCTACTTATTCAGGAAGAAATAGGAGGCTGAAGGCTTCACCTAGATGAGTTTGGTGAGTGAGTGTGAGAAGGATTTAGCTTGTGAGGAGGACATGTGTCACCAGTGGTGATTAATGGCAGCCGCTTTAACGTGGCAAAGTGGTTTCACAGTTCAGGAAGAAGAAGGAAGATGAAGAGTGTTAATAGAGAAGATGTGAAGGTAGGTTAATACCAGGAGTCAAATGCCTGTTATCCTCGGGTGTAAAGGGAGCAAAATAAACACAGCAGAGAAAACTTCTTGACTTATTTATCCTTCACCAATTTAGGAAGACGCAGGAACGGTATGTACTGACGTTATAAACTATGTACGCTATAGGTATTAGTGTGCTCCGCTCCACAGTAGCAAGGCAGGAATAGAGCCACTAGAGAGCAGAACGAGCTTCAACCAGCTCTGAAAGGGATTGGACAAGGGCAGACAGGAGATGGTACCAATATCTCTGCAACTCTGCCAAGACCATCTTTTCTGCATTTGCCAAAACCATCTTTCATTGGCTGGGAACCTGGGTACTGTTGTTGAACGACGGCGGCCCCATCGTTCAACTCTGTCCCCTGGTGTGCTGGTTGGAGGACGATAGCCTGTAAATGAGGGTTGTGTACATGCGCCGATTAAAGGTTACGTTACTACTTTGTTATGCACACCCCCACCCGAGAAGGCTCAGGATTAGGCTCTCCCTCCTCCCAGTGGTCATCATGCCGCCATGGCACAAAATAATGGAACCGCCTTTACTCTCACACAATATTTCTCCAACTCTTGGAAGAGCTCAGCTTTTTCACGTGACAAAAAGCCAAAACCCTAAACTCAGAGCAAGACAGCAGCACAGTCGGGCTAGATTTTAGGTCCAAGACACGGGGCGGTAGCCGCATCGCCTCACTATAAAAAAAACCCAAACGGGGATAAAAAAAAAAAGAAGCTTGGAAGGGGTTACCACAAGTAAACGCCTGAACATTCTATACCTAATGTATAATTATTATAAATAATATTGTTTAAAACTCTAGAATAAAGAGTTGCAAATATTTTTCTTTGCTGGCATATGTACAATCTAGAACAGTATGGTTGCAGTCGTAGCGTCCAGTGCATGAGCTTGTGTTGTGGTTTCTTCATGGTTTTATAGATATACTAGAGGATTTGTTGGGTCACTGGAGACTGTGAGCACATGCGAAGTTTGTCCACGTTTACTCTCAATGTGCTCCAAAGCCACAGTACCAGACCGGAGGGCCTTCTTTTCAATGGTGAGTAAGCCCTCTGATGAGGCTGGACTTTGCAGATGAAAAGGCTACAGGCTTGCAAACTCCTGGCCCCGTTTTGCAACAGTACTGCCCCTCAACCACAGACTCACAAGCATTCATGGTAATGAGAAGGTTTGGGAAGTCTGGCGACAAAAAAATGGGTTGTGCAAGATACACAAATAATCTTTTTGCTTTCGTCAAAGCAATCCTGTGCAACTGAAGTCCAGAATAAAGGAACTTTGTGACTGGGTTTAAAGAGGTAGAGGGGCTACAATACTGAGAAATCTTACAGAATCTCTGTAAAATCCTATCATTGCTAGGAAACGTGATGAAGGATTTCTATCCCCCCCCCCCCCCCCCCCCCCCCTGTGGAACTGGATAATCTTTAATAGAGAAAGAACTTTAGCCAAGTTTAGGTGAACTTGCCACTACCTACTTTCATGGCTAGGAAAAAGTAACAGTGGCCTGGCCAAAGAAGACTTAGATAAATTAAACAGTTAAATGGGGAACTCGGGAAAAGTCTTCAAAAAGACATTAAGTCTAAATAGGTGTTGATCCCAAGTAATCAGACACCACAACAATATATCCAGGTACGCTGCCGTTGACTTCAAGTCCTTTTAGATAGCCTGGGATGGAATATGTTTCTGGAAGGATGAGGGGGAGTTTTTCATTCCAAAGGGGGGTAACTGTATATTGATAATGACCTCCTGGATCGCGTCGAAGGCAGAGATTTCCTTCCCTTATTCGTCAAAGGTACCTGATTAGTAAACCATTAAGGAGATCTAACTTGGGAATCACAAGTGCCTTACCCACAAGCTCGATTACATCATCCGGATGAGGGAAGAGGGTAAGCATCTGGTGAAGTTTGTTGCGACCTTTCATTCACCTTACGGTAGTGTCTGTACACATACGAAACCCTCCATCAGCTTTTTTTAACAAGGATGACGGTGGGAAGCCCATGGACTAAGATGACTCCTCCAACTAAAACATGCTCTAACCAGTGATTCTACTTCCTGCTGAAGTTGTCTCTGCTTTTCAGGATTAGCTCTGTTAGGGGAGTGTTTAATAGGTTTAGAGTTTCCAACATTCTACCTCTGATACCTAAACGTATCATTTTTTCCGGCACATCCAGATCATAAATACTCAGGGTATGACTGTAGAAGCATAGTTAACTGGTTGACTTGAGTTTCAGGCCAGCCCACCATTAAAATTAATGGGCTAGTGGTTCTTGAGGAGGACAGAGTTTGGAAGTTTAATCAGTAATTTCAGAATAGATGTGCGCAGAGTCAGTCGTCCTCAGAGGAAGAGAGGAGAGTCATTATGGGACTTTATATGGTGCCCATAAAAAGACTTCATTTTCAATTGAATACTTGTGGTAAGTTTTAGTTTATGAAGGCTTATCAAGGGAGCTACCAATAAATTATATAAGATAATTTACCGTACAATTGGCATAAGTCCGTTAAAAATCTAGTTTCAGGTGTGGCCTGGTATAGGTTCCGGCAACCAACACCTTGTCTCCTGGTGGAAGGTGCGGTAAACATTGTGCACATTCTGTCCTACCTCTGTTTCATCTTACTTTGTGCTGTCTTTAGGTTAGCCTTTGGCTAACTGACGTGCCACTGCAACAAGAAGATAAGGGTTTGAGAGTGTTGAAACTAACGTCTTCTCCATCCATCCTTCTTTGAGCGCCCGAAGTTGGCCTGTCGTACATTCTGTGTTGCTCCCCAAATATCAGCTCAAACGGGCTATACCCGGTTAGACTCTTGCACTTTTCTCGTACTGAGAACAGCAACAAAGGTAGTGATTCATAGCAGTCTGCAGGTAAGTGTCATGCAAAAAAAGTTATAATCATGGTTTTTTCCCGTCTGATGAGACTCTTTCTCATAAGCGCCTTGGGAACTGTCAGGATGATAGGAGTGGAATAAGTTGTGGATTATTCCTAACTTAGTTAATTGCTTCCTAATGCTTGCAGTGAAGTTAGTACCTTGATCACTTTGAATAGTTTTAGGAATGCCAAATCAAGAAAATAAATCTTGTTTAAAGCATTGCGATTAGCTTTAGTATTAATACTGGCATGGGAATTGCTTTAGGACTATCTAGTTTACTCTATCCATACTGTGTAATTAATTATGATTTTCCACGACGTTGACTAGTAGTGGACCTTCACATATCTATAATTAATCTGCTCAAAAGGAATAAAGGTTCACATCAGCAGGTTAGGTTGGGAGAAGGTTGAAGGTTTAATGGAATCTGTCCAGGCTTTCCCTACTTGTGACAATTCTCGGCAACACGGATATGATTCCTCACATCCTGCTTAATTTTGGCAATAATTCTTTTGTGATTTATTCAGGTTTTAGTAATTCTAAGTTTACTCATAATGAAGAGTATATGGAGCTAATATTCAATATTTGAGGTCTAACCTTTGTTCGGATTACTAACCTATCAGACAATTGCGGCCCTCTATCTCTTACCAGTCCTTTCGTGCAGATCAAATCGGCATTTTTAAGTTCATAATAGACAGATGATCCAAAAAAAGGATTTACCGCTGGTGCCTGAAAGCGAAATGTAGAGGAAGGGTCCTTTTCGTCTTGTTCCTCCACGGAAGGACAAATCCCTCGGGATGGAAACGCGAGATATCCTGGCAGTCCTGCAACCTTGAATAGGAAGGCTTGATCGGGGTTGGTTTTTTTGGTCTCCACTTGATCTACGAGGCCCGGCGTTTTCCTCGTAAAACATCGTGCTTTCCGAGAGATCGGAGGTCGTCCAAGGATGAGGTCAACATTCTCGCCAGACAAAACCTTGGGATCGTTGCCTGTGGTTATGCCACCACCGTGGAGAAGAATTAAATCATTATGGGTTTCAGGTAGACATACTCTAGCAGTGGCTAAATGTTATTACCCGTATAACATGGCATCTTTCATGTGGGAATCCTCTGGATACACCCATGCGGGTCCAAGTACCAGTGTAATATTTGCACTCTACATAAATTTTATGCCAAAGGGACAGATATATTTTTCATCCAATGCTTACAATAATACAAACGAGGAATTCAAGGAGCCGTTCTTTGACATAGGGGTAATATCTCCCTCTTATCAGTGAGACATATTGCTCCAGTTATCTCTAAAGGTTTGGACTTCAGTTGTTTCGGAGTTTTCTGAAGGGAAAATAAGATCTTACAATAATACAGGGGCGTCCTTTTTCTACTTCTCTCCAGGGGCTTGTTACTAGGGATATTAGAGGATTCCCCAATAAGAAATTGGGGGTTTTTGTCGGGGGGCAGTTGGGCGGATAAGACCTACTTTGTTAAGAGGGAAAGCAGACGACGCAATGGTTGTCGCTCTAGGTGGTTGTTCTTGGATATGTATGTCGGAGTATGACAACAAGTTGAGTGTTTGTTCTCACCAGTGGACCATAAGTTGAGAACAGGTGGGCTCACAGGTGATTAGTTGGCTGACGTAGACGTTCTCCCTCCGGCTGCACCGTCATTCTCCATGGTTGATGATCTTGCTAATGCCAGGCTGTTGAAAGAGAGACGAGTCCGCTCGGAAAGGGCGCGGTTAGTTTCAAAGGTATCAGTCCAACATGGCTGTTCCAATGCAAGTGGTTAGTCACGATACTGCAGAAAAAATCGAACCTCTGGTCTTACAGAATCCAGCCGGTTGTCAACTCAGATTAAGTGCACATGATATCGAATGGGTAAGGGCAATCACCAACTTGCTTTATACCAGCTGGTTAAAAGCTTTGGTATGCTGTCGCAACAAAATCAACCAGGGATTGAACTAGCTGTCGTCTGCCTAGTTTGAAAAAAAGCTTACTGATGCTTAGCTGGGAGGGATAACAAGTTTATGCTCCCAACACTGTGGTCTTCATGACTCTTTATAATCGTAAATCCTGTGCCTTACCAAACAATGCTGTGTGATGAACCAACGTTGCCCAATGCTGATCCGGACACTCAAGGCTCGAGCCCTGCTGAATTTTCGAAAGCTTCGAAAAATTGTTCTGGTTCGGCCTCATGAAGCGGGGGGGGAGAGGGAACAAGTGTACTGCTTTCTGGTAAACTAAAGTCATGTACAAAATGCGAAAACGGCCTCCTTTCTTTCTTCCTATCAATTCTTCCTTTGCAAATGCCCTCTTCGTTCCCTAGTCTTGCTCAAGATTGATTTTTGCCAGCTCAAGTGCAATGCCGCCCTGATTCACCTTGAAGACAACCCTGTGCACTAGACTGACGAATTTTGCTACATTTGATGCATGTCTTCATCCTTCGAGAAACATCGGACGTCTTTATTCCTGGCTCCTTGTACAGAGGGAGGAGGGGCCATTTCGGATAGGTGTCACTCTCTTTCCCGAGTTTGTCAGTGTTCAGTGAATGAACACAGTTGTGTAGCTGTGAGAGTGCGTTCATAATCAATGCCAATGGAATGAGCAATATTGCCAACCAATGCTGTAGGGCCAATTTAGGCAAAGTTAAACTAAAGTAATATGCCGACACCAGACAGTCTGACTTCGTCTGGACTGGGCCATACCCCAATGTATAAGGTTATTTGCTATGCCAGTACGATTGCAGAAATACCCCCAAAAGTAAACATTATTTGCAGAACAGCTTAAACTATGATACAGTACGATTGAGATTATGCCATACGCTTGCAAGGTTGGAAACACATTAGACCAAGCTGACTATGCAAATTCTTCACACCGGAACAAAGCTAGTAGCGAGTCTGTTGAACATCATACAATAGCAAAGAATGACCATAGCAGAGCTAATTGACAAAACACATGTTTGTAAAGTGTTGGCAAAGCTATTGCTATGCCAGACAGCATCTACACAATGCTCTGATTCCAGCTTCAACCTTGGCTCAACCGTGACTCTAAGTCCAGACTCCAGATTCCCGACAGGCTCCCATATTACAACCCAGGAGTCCAAAGGCCTGTTATCCTGTGGTGTAAGTGAGCAAAAAAACACATGCAGAAAAACTTTTGACTTATATTATCTTCACCAATTTTAGAACAGAAGTATGTAACACTAATGTACAACAATAGCGTATTTTAAGAAACAATAGAACATAGAACGAAGGAACACTTGCCAGAAGCCATACTGGCCCATGAGAGGCAGGTCCAAGTCCCAGTATCCGGCTATCTTAAGCAATGCACCAAGCCTAGTCAGGTCCAGGTCACATTGATCTTAAGGGAGGAACACGGCAACCGACCTGTTAGCACAAGCTATTCAGGTCACTCTACCTCCACATCTACTCCATGTAATTTATCTCCAACCTATTTTTAAAGCTACAAACGTTCTGGCCTCTTAACGGTACTTGGGAGTTTGTTCCACTCATCCACAACTCTATTACCAAACCAGTACTTTCCTATATCCCACGTGAATCTGAGAATTTTGCCACTAAACAACCCATCTGCTGCGCGAGTCCTGTCTAGGCTCAGATATTTTCAGCACACTATTTACATCCCCTTTATTTATTCCTGTTCTTCCACTTATAACCTCAATCATATCCCCCCTCATTCTACGGCTTTTAGAGAGTGCAGTTTCAGGGCCCTTAGTCTATCCTAAGGTTAGGGAAGGTTTCTGATAACATTGGATATCTTTTTGCATCCTCCTTTGTACATTTTCCTCAGAGAATTTCTATCCATTCTGTAATACGGTTGACCAAAACTGTGCAGCATAATCTAAATGAGGCCTAACCAAGGATGTATTAGAGTTGAAGAACAACCTGAGACTCCTATTACTTTTATGCTTCTTGATAGAAGGCCCAGGATTATATTAGCTTTATTGCGAACACTTATGCAACTGTTGTCTTGGTTTCAGATTACTGCTAACCAGAACTCTATAATCTTTGCGCAAAAATCCGTAATATTATGATTACATTATTTAGTTTATATTGCTGGCCTGGTTTTGTCCTGTCCAACATTTATGAACTTTGCTTTTGTCTATATTAAACTGCATCTGCCACTTCTCTGACACTGCATCAGTCTTATTTTCAAAATCATCCTGGGTGCTACCGAAATGTCATCGTCAGAATGAATTCGACGGCCCTATTTTGGTTGTCATCGGCAAACTTGCCGATGTCGCTCTTTTATGCCCTCTCTATGTCGTTTATGTAGATTGGTGAAACAGCACGGGGGCCCCAACACTGACCCCTGTGGAAACACGGTGGTGACGCTTCCCCACTCTGATTTCTCCCATTATGCAAATACTCTGCCGGCCTATTTGTAAACATGCCTCTATCCAGGAAAAATTTCTCCTTCTTTCCATGGAGTGCTTTTAATTTTCCTCAATAGTCTTGAGTGGCGACCCTGTAAAAGCCTTACTGGAAGTCCATATACACAATTCTATTCTTACATGATTCTACCTCCTCAAATACCTTAGTGAAAAAAAGTTAATAATTTCGTTTAATGGCTTAGGAAACGCACTTTGTATAAATCCCTGTGAGATTCGTTGATTATTAATTAATTTATGCTTTTCAAGGTGGCTACGAACGGCCTCGGCATTAGATTGATTCCATAAATTTTTCCACTATGGAGGTTAGGCTTAGTGGTCTATAGTTCGAAGCTAAGGGACCTGTCACCTGTTTGAAAATCAGGTAGATGCACATTTGCCATTTCCACTTATCTTGGCCCTGCCAGTTTGTTAGTGATATGTGAAAAGATTAGCCAAAGTGTGCCTAAGTCCTCTTTACAATTCTTTGAACCCTTGCATACAGTTCATCAGGGCCTGGGGATTTGTTCGGTTTTTTATTTTATCTATTTGCTTAAGGGACCATGTCACATGTGACCCTAATCAGTTGCACACAGTTTATTATTCGTTCCTTTCTACATAATTTGATCATTACTGGAATATCGCTGTATACCTCTAGTGTAAAAAACTGAGAGGAGTATGTCGTTATAAAAATTCTACACATTTCCTTATCATGTCAGTGAGCTGACCCGAGGAACTTCTTGAGTGGGCCTTTCGTGTCCCTGATCTTTTTCTGATATACCTGAAAGAATCTTGTGGTTCGTCTTCGTCCTCTTGCCAAACTTTAACCTCTTAATCTTATTTTGCTTTTCAATTCCCTTTTTTATTTTCTCTTTAACTGATATATCGATTCTTAAGTGCCCATCTCCTCTTTTTTGATTTCGCACCTCATATATGCCTTCTGTCTTTTGACAATCAGATATTTTAATCTATTGTTCCATCCATTTTTTAGGATCATTTTTTGTTTGACTGATTTCCCTACTTTGAGAAACATCAATTTGACTTGAAGCAGCTAGAACTATGCCCTGGAAACATCATATCGGCAACCATTCACCACCTATACCCTACACTAGTCAGGTCATTCAGTTCAGCCACTTAAGTAATTTTTCAGTCCTATGAAAATCAGCCAAGCGAAAGTAGGGGACGGAGACTTGATTGCATTATTAGGGGAATTCCATGCGATGTTAAAACTGAGTGATTGTGATAATCTCCAAAGTTCATCATTAACCTTCAAGATTATAATTAGTGTTTCCCTACTGGCAAGAACCAAGTCAAGGAGATTATTTCCCTAGTTGGCTTGTCACAAACTGTTTTAAAAACAACATTCCTGGATCGTATCAAGAAAGTCACCCGACTCTATAATTTTCCTGTCAAATTGCTCCAATCACTCTGTCTTATAGTTGAAATCCTCCCATTGCACAACATTTTCGTATGTAGATGGCCTTTACGAATTTCGTCCCAATAGAAGGTTATACTGCACTCCTATCACGATTTGGGGCCTGTATAAATCACACCCAAAAGTTAGTTTTTTCTCGGCCCTCGAGAAGCTTGTAACCAAACCGATTCAGTGGTCATGACGCTTCTAATTTAATATCTTGTCTAACACAACAATTTTAAATTGGTCTCTGACATACATCAGCTAACTCCACCCACCTTTCTGTTGACCCTGTCAGTGTGCGAATATATTTATGCTAGTATGTGACTATTCAGTGGCATCTCTCTATCTTTCAGGATTGAGCCAGGTCTTGATTATAGCAATAATAGTTATGTTTCTGCACTTGCAATTAATCTTAAGCTATCTATCTTATTTCTAACACTCCTGCTATTTAGTATAGTAAACCTTAAGGGAGCTTCTCCTGCTCGCCCTCTGCTGTCCCCCCTTTGTTTGCGGACCTGTTCTAATGTCTTTATTTGTACCTTCTTGCTGTGAATGCCTTTTATACATTTACTGTTTTCCATACCCTAGATGTTGCTGAACCTGCTTGTCTTCCCAACACACCCATAACCTCTATCTTCCATCAGTTTAATATCATAGGCATTTCACAATGGCCTTCTCAATTCGAGTTGCAGTGCTTACCCCCCACCCCCCCTGCCCAGAGAGTATGAACCCCATCCCTTTGTCATTAAATATCATTGTTTGCCATAAAAGTTGTTCCAGTTGTCAATGATGGGGATTGGGGGCAAGTTCCTTGCAGTGTCTGTCTAGCCGCATTTACACAATTCGCCATAGACAACCATACATTTACTGATCCCCCTTCTAGGCAAGCTGCTACTATGATTGGGATCCCTCATTAGATTAATGAATATATAGCTGACCTGTACTTATTCTAGCAGCTCTTCTCTCCCTACCCTTCCAATATCATTTCCACAGCACTGAGGACGATTAATGGGCTTGTTCCCATTACTGAACTGATATTATCCAGTCTGCTTGACAATGTCCCAACACCAGAGCTCCAGGGGAAGGCCACACTCTATCTCTCATCTTCTTTTCCTATTACAAAAAGCACGATCAACATATCTTACTGAGAGTCCCAACCTCACAGGAATGCGCTTACCTTCAATAGCAGGGGCCGTAGTACCCTTACCTTCAACTGGCACTTGAAGTACATTCATTCCTGTGGAGAACAGAGAAGCGATTTCATACCTTCAGATCTGCAACTCTGAATCTTTCCTTACTTGATGCGCCTCCCATTGTACTGTGAAACAACTCGCCCACTTTGTAGCAGGTGCTGGCCTTCACCTCACTGTGGTCGCCCGTTCGTACCACCCCAGTGACCTACAGCCTCCTCACAGTGAGAGACGACTGCACTCTACTTCTAGAAGCCTCATTCCCCACATCTCCAACCACCTCACACTCTCTCCTGGCCCATTGAGGTGCGACCTTCAGCTCTAATTCCTCTGGAAGAAGCAAGACCTCTCCTTCATCTCCAACCTCAGCTTTTAAAACACTGTAGAAGCAAGGCCATGCTTGGTAACCGTCCCACGCTTAATCCCCAAGAGCAGCTTTTGCCCCCAAGGGGGTCTGTGACCTCCGTGACTTGACTGACCACTGAACACTTGACTCGAAGACGTGCTTCCAACCAGCTCTAGAATGGGGAATGACAAGGGCAGCCAGAGAGTGGTGCCCACTATATCTCTGCGATTGCCGAAACTCATCTTCTCATTGGCTGGGAACCTGGGTACTATGATGACGACGGGCGCCCCATCGCCAACCCTTAGTCCCCTGGTCTCGCTGGTTGGTGGGAGATAGCTGTAAATGAGGAGTGTGTACATGCGCCGAATAAAGTTTTGTACTCTATGAACGCCACAAACATGAATAAATAAAGGGGATATACAATAACGTGCTGATAATTTCCAAGCCAAGGCAGGACTCGCAGCAATGGTTTCAGTTGGAAAAATTCAGATTTAGGAAGGATATAGGTAAAGCACTGGTTTGGTATAGAGCTGTAGGTTTGAGTGGAAACAAACTCCCGAGTACAGTTATACAGGCTAAAACATTGTGAAAGTTTTTAAAAATAGGCTTAGATAAATACATGAGTGGGTGTGGGTGGGTGTGAGTTGGACCTGACTAGCTTGTGCGGCTGGGTCTGGTGTCGTGCTCCCATCTTGAGTGGAGGTGGACCAGTTGGGTGGGTCATTGGGCTAATCGGGGGGGTGGGTCATTGTTTCTTATCCGAGGGGGGTCAGGGACTGCTCCGCATGGCCGGTCAGTAGGCCTGTTGCGTGTTGCCTTCTTTCTTTGTTCTTACAGGTACTGTGAGGTTTAGGCTCCTTTGTATTTTCATAAGGGGACAATATGTGTTTAAAAGAAATATTAACTTATTTGTTCAATGTTAACTATACAATTAAAATTCAAACATTATATTTATGTAATTTCTTGGTAACAAATTTCTCGAAAAACATCGTAAAGTGTAAGTTGGTTGAGAACACCTCTGGAGGCCTCCAGCTGGAGGAGGGTCCAGAGCTATGGAGCCGGCCTCAGTCCAGCCCCTGAGAACCCTTGCCATTAATTTGGCCCATGCTTGCAGGGGAACCTTAGCAATGTGCTTATTATACCGAAGATTGCAGTACATTCCACGGAGGGATGACGCATGGTCATGGGTCAGTATGTCAGTTGCATCCTTCCAGAATATATCACCCTTAGTTGCCCGATTTCTTCAAGCATCAAATTCAGCTTTTACAATTGTGTTTTGAAGATAGCAAACCCAATAGTCACTCAGACGAGAGTCCAGCATGGGTAGACCGCTAGCAGGTGCAGAGGGTACATGCTATAGTGGTCCCACAGGAAACAGCAGGTTACCCAATCACGCTTCCTAAGACAAATACGTCTTTGCCTGCCACTCACCTACTGCGCCACCTTAGACAAGGACATGTGTCAGGTGACTTTTCTATTACAATTACACAGCAACAACATTAATTTCTTTCCTCTTGTTCCACGATAATATAGTTGATCAGATGCCTGAACTGAAAGGGATTAGATTTATTCCATACTTGAAACTCTAGGATACCACTCGATGTTAGATCAAATAGGACCAAATCTCTAATGTTAACTTGTTTTCTCGGTACAAAGACCTTCATGTTTTTAATAGATCTTTGATCTAGTATACATCTTTCGAAGATGTACACTTTCTATCTGGACATTGAATTCTGCCTGAGGAGCAAATGTACCTCATAAAAAGTTAGTGAGCTTTGACGGACAAGTTGGAAAATATTTAAGACCAACTTTCATTTTTTTCTCAGTGCCTTTCTGTTGTTTTCTGAGGTCTGGTCCAGTTTAGTCTTGGGACCGTCCAGATAGACAATTGTTCTACTCTGTTCTGAAAGAAATCCTTGTATTAGGTTTCTGTTGTTTACATTAAACTATTCCCTCTGATCTCCTTTCTTTGCTGTTGATGTCCACTTGTGGCGACACGAGGTATAAACACGAAAAAGTCATTTTCTCACTACGTCAAGGATGACACTGGCGACATCATGGCGACATCATCCACCCTTCGTACCAGAGCAGCCACCTACTAATCCCTTTCTTGCTATATTATAGAGTGAAATGAAAACGCACACGCAGCACCGAGGAGACCAAGCCGTCACCCACAATTATAGGGGGAAAAGAGAGGGACTGTGTCTGTTGTGTATTTGTTAGAGAGTAGAGCATTTATCTGTGATAATGTCCCCACATAATAGAAGGAAATTATTAATATGGATCATTTCCTTGGGCAAGAATAACGCTTTTTAATATCTTAATGGAAAGATGGAGTAGCACAACGTACGGTGGTGAGTTTGTTTCTATACGATGTAACAAAAAAAAGGCACTATACCGTGACTGGAAAACGATACACAAATAACCCGCACATAGAAGAACGAGGAGTTTTACAACGACGTTTCGGTAACGACTTGGACCATTTACAAGGAGTCCCCACGTCGGACCGAAACGTTCGTCGTTAAGCTCCTCTCTTCTATGGCGGGTTATTTGCGTATACATACATTGACTGAGGGAACGCGGTCTCAGCATGCTGGTGTTAGTGTACTGCATTATTAAATAATTGAAGCAACAAGAATGAGAGGCAGCAACACACTGTCAGTATTAAGAACTGGACACATATGCAACATCTGGGTATCTTTATTGTAGACGTTTCGCCATCCAGTGGCTTCATCAATACAAATTCAAGGACATAAATAGAAGACAGTAGAACTATAGAGTTGGTGAAGCGTAGCTTAGTCATGGAGACTTTTCCTGACTACGCTCCTCTTAAACTCCAAGACTGAGGGACTGATTACCTTATCTTTTCTATATAGTTCTACTGTCTTCCACTTATGTCCTTGAATATGTATTGATAAAGCCACTGGATGGCGAGACGTTTACAATAAAGATACTCAGATGTTGCACTTGTGTCTAATTCTTAATCTTATCAGTACTGCATACCATACATGCACTCTTAGTATTAGATTTAATATATACTCAAAACGCTGGGGAAATGGACTTGGCGTCCCTAGTTTTGAAGGTTCTCATTATCCATCCTATCATTTTTCCAGCAGATGCAGCAGATATATTGTTGTGGTCTTTGAAGGTGAAATCCTCTGACATTATCACTCCCAGGTCCTTCACATTACTTTTTCGCTCTATTGTATAGTTAGAATTTCCTCAAGTTTTCCATATCTGAGTAGTTTAAATTTTTCTACATTGAACTTCATATTGTTTTGAGTGGCCCATTTGAAGATTTGCTTGATGTTCGCTTGGAGTCTCGCAGTGTCTTCGATGGACGTCACTGTCATGGCAATTCGGGTGTCATCTGCAGAGGAAGACACGGAGCTATGGCTTACATCTATGTCTATATCAGACATGAAGATGAGCAATAGGATGGGAGAGAGTACTGCGCCTTGTGGAACAGAGATGTTCACCGTAGCTGCAGAGGTCTGAGAAAAAATCAGACCTCTTCAACACTATTTTACTCAAAGATTTGTTAAGTTGCACCATGAATTAAGGAAAGATCTTCGACTTCACCTTACGAAACAAAGCAAATGCAATAGTAATTATGGACAAGGTAGATTATAGTGGAAAAATGAAATTGTTATTAGAAGACGAGGGAACTTACGTGCCTATTATTAAAAGCGCACTGACACCAACACCGGTATACAATTCGGTACGGTATGGTTGAGTTTTTGTTAAAATATACAGAAAGAAATTATTGAAAGATATTTATTATTATTATTATTATTATTATTATTTATTTATTATTTATTTTTATTATTAAAC
>NC_069467.1:23713221-23728549 GCF_026875155.1 Cherax quadricarinatus
ATCTTCAGTGTCACAAGACACCCTTTTCTTCTCAGTGTTCCAATACGGTCCTGTAGCATATGTCAGTGTTCCATTCCATCATACTTCCCTAAGTGTCACACTACGGTCCTAGCCCAGTTCATTGTCACACTCCAACCTTTTCTTCACGTAATGTCCCACTAAAACAGCATCCGTTGACTTAGCCCACAGTTGACCAGCGTAGGCGGCGAGTCCGCAGACATCACCGGTAGTCCTGTAATATACTCTCTAAGGCCGGTAGAAGTACACCGTAAGATGGTCTGGTGAGTACTATCTACCGCCTTCAAGACCAATTGACACACCGCAAGGTGGTCCGGTTAATTACTAGCAGAACACCATGCTGCGAGCTCACTGAGTGCGCCGTCAAGTAACTGAGGCCATCAGACTCAGTGAGCTGCGTGTGAGCGGTTCTTCTAAAATCAGTAGAAGCCAGTAGAATACTCTCTACTGCCAGTAGATGTGTACCATTAGGTGTTCTGGTAACTACTGCTTAGATGCGTACCATGAGGTGTTCAGGTACTTACTGCTCCAAGGCCGGCTCAGCAGTCCCCACAATGGGTTTGATGACGCACCCAGTGGTACTGCCGGCCGGCAGGTTAACCATTTAACCACTAGTTTGGTAGGGGGCCGCAACACACACAGTCAGCGTAAGTTGTAACACACACTCAGCACAAGTCGCAACACACTCAGCACAAGTCGCAACACACTCAGTGCAAGTCGCAACACACTCAGCACAAGTTGCAACACAGCGCAAGTCGCAACACACTCAGCACAAGTTGCAACGCACTCAGCACAAGTTGCAACACACACACACTCAGCGCAAACTGCAACACACACTCAGCGCAAGTCGCAACACACTCAGCACAAGTTGCAACACACACACACACTCAGCACAAACTGCAACACACACTCAGGGCAAGTCGCAACACACTCAGAAACACTGAGCACTGCCCAGTGCAAGTTGCAACTCTGTGTGCATCTTGCACCAAGCGTCGCTAAACCATTCATCATTTACTGTGTCAGTGTTGGACTGGGTTCACCTCCTGTGTTGTTATATAATATACACAAGTGTATATGTGCACACAGATGCATTCAATTATATACACATGCACTTGTATACATACATGTATGTAATTATATACATACACAGAGGTATCCATACATATGCACATGAATACATGCGTATACACACAAGTATATATGCACACATACATAATTATGCACATTCATGTGTGTTCATGCATACTTAAACATATGTGTACATATATATTCAAACACACACACACACTTACGACTGCTGTGTACTCTTTGTGATGCCTGAATTGAGGCACAGAGGACAGGGCTTATTTTCAAATAATGGACTCGTTCAGAACCTGGGAAGCAATGAGTCCTGATTCAAGAATATTGCTCGATGTCGACGGCTCCGTTCAGGGCAGCATAGTAATAACAATAAAGTATTTGTATACTACTAGGACCGCCTCCAAGTATTGGAACGGACCTTCTACTGCGGCTTCAGTTGTGTAGATCAAGAACTTTACAAGGGTATCAAGGCATCCTGAAGGGAATATATTTTTAAGAGTTATATGTGTAGAGTGTGGCCAAGTGTGGTGGTGGTGGTGGGCACACACTTGCTTGTGTAACTTGCTTTGTAAGCCTCCCACGAGTACACTAACACAAATAACTTGATGGATGTAGTTTCAGCACAACCAGCGGCAATATCAACAAACAACAGTGTCAGGACCAGCAGCTGCCCTCTCGTGTTAGTCCACAACACCACTCACTCTCTCTCTCTCTCTCTCACACACACACATAATAAACAAAGGCACGAGTATACACAGAAACACAGGCAAAATGCGTTGGACTCCAGCTTTGTGACATTACTGACGTTAGAGTCTTGGATAGGTGAAGTGATCCTTACACACGTGTCTGGTGACACTGGCTGACACACTTGTTTGGTAACACTGGCTGACACACTTGTCTAGTGACACTGGCTGACGCACGTGCCTGGTAACACTGGCTGACACACTTGTCTGGTAACACTGGCTGACACACTTGTCTGGTAACACTGGCTGACACTACAGTATGACTGATAATAGTAAGATACAGTGCGGTATTTTTCCTGTTATCTCAACTGAAAATTACCGTCCCGTATCCTGAGGATAATAAATAAAATAATAATAATAATAATAATAATAATTATCTGGGGTTCGGGATGCGATTGGTTGAAAAGAGAGGTGGTAACACTTCCTGTGGCCTTGGGAGGGCTGGGGTTAATTCATTTGGAAAGAAGGTTGAAGTGTGTATATGTGAAACATGGGTTGCTAGGGGGGTGGGGGGGGAAAGGGAGTGGAGGGTTGGGGAAGCTGCAGGGAGATCTTCGGAGATGGTGGAAGGGAAAAGAATTTGAGAGATGGTGAGGAGTTGTTGCGTCTATTGATGATGGTCCCGAGAGCCGAGAAACATGCGGGTAGGGTCCATGGAGAGGAAGATATGGCCTAGGGTGGTAGTGGAACGGAAGGAGTGTACCCGATGTACGCATGGGAAGACATTTGGGGCCGATTAAAAGGGTTACGCATCCGGCCTCGCGTGAGGGAGGTAATGTATAGGTTTCTTCACGGAATATTTCCGTCTGGGGTTGTTTTAACGAAAAAGGCGAATAAGGGAGGGTGGGGGTGTCAGGTTTGTGGGGTAGATGAATCAGCTTTTCATGTAGTTTATTTTTGTGAAAGCCTAGGGATTGTGCGGGAAGGTTGGGATTATTATTATTTTTAAAATCGGGGGGAAAGCGCAAAACCCCCGGAGGATTAACGCGCCGGGGGGGGGGGATTGGAAGGCATTCAGGCTTAATTCGGGAACTGGAGCACAGACCCCTTTCCCCTAAATCAAGACCCCCTACCAACATAAAGGAACCCCCTTGGGGGGGAAATTTTTTTAGGGAAAAATCCAATGTGGGGGGGAAAGGGTTGTCTTTTTTTGAAGCGCTTATTTAAATTTAGGGGGGGTTTGGGGAAAGGTTCAAGGGGCAGGGCTTTTTAAGGTTTTTTGTGTATATATCATGGGCAATGAGAAAAAGGGGGCGGAGGAACGTAGGAGGCCCATAGCAGCATCCTTTTATAAAACAAAGTGTCGCAACGGGGAAATATAGGTAGGGGGGGGAGGGGGATTTCTCGGAGAGCACAGGGACTTTCTTTTGAGGGATTTAGGGTCTTTATAAGCGGTCAGGGGAATGAACGGGCGGGCCCTTCCCAGGGGGGGGTGGTTTTGGGGTGTGAGTGTATGTGGAATTGTGTGAGGAAAGGTGTTGAGTGATATTTCAATGTGTTTTAAATGTAAGTTTGGTGTTTTGGAAACCGATGATTTTAATTTATCAAAGGTTTCCCTTATGTTTTGTAAGGAGTACATAAGCATTTTATATAAAAATATTTTAACCCTGAATTATCAGTCTACCTTTAATGACAATGTAATTGTCAAAATAATGGGGTTTTAAACCCTTTTTTTTTTAACTAGGGGAAGTTGGTATTGTATTAATGTAAGATCTTGCCTGGGGTTTTTTGTTTATTTTTACAGAGTTTTTTTTTTTTCACATTTTCATTATATATGTTCAATTGAATGAGTTTTGTCTTGTGTATTGCCAGGGAAACTGGTCTTTTTTCATTGGGGGGGGGGTAGGAGTTTATAATCTCTGCAAACAGGGCAGTGATACTATGTCTATTTTAGAGTCTAATTTTGTCCATTCCTTTTGGAGGATGTATAGATTATCTCCGGCAGTGTAAAAAATCTGTCGAAGGGGAAAAAATTTTTTTTAAATTTATTTATTATGTGGTAGGTTATGTGTGTAGCGTGTTTTTAGGTGATATATTATAAGACGCTAATTACTATCAAGGACTGTTGGTGGTTATGAGTGGTGACGGCAGACACAGTTACTAGGCATGTGGGGGGGGGTTGAAGTGTTAGCGGTAGTGTCTTAAACCCACCACCGTGCACGATATTAATTATTACCATAGGGTATATGAGGGTAGGGTGGATTGTGTTCTATGGTGGATGTGAGCCATCAGGTTCAGACATTCCTTGTATTATAGTGTCAGCCGTTTAGCTGGCTGGATTGTGTTTATATATATTGTCATTGAAGTTTTTAATGCTTTTGCTAATGTGTATGTATAAGAGTTTTGTCACTGTGTATTTAAGGTGAAAGTGGCACGTTTTCATGGGGGGGGAGTGTAAGCTTTACTGGGTGGGTTGTATGTGTATGTGTGTGTATGTATATGTATATATATATATATGTATGTATATGTGTATATATATATAAAATATATATTATATATATATATATATATATATATATATATATATATATATATATATATATAATATATGTATATGTGTATGTATATGTATATGTGACCACATTTTCATGTGAAGCACAGTACGTACAAGCGGTGTTTGATTTGAGTGCAGCAGCCAGTTCTGTCATTATATATGTGCTTCTTCAGTACTGTGTAGTCACAGTTGATTATTGTTCACTGCCTGTATCTTGTTACATATTGATTATGTACCCATATATTTTTGTACCTGAGTTTTAAATAAAATATAAAAAAAATAATAATAATAATAATAATAATATCAATAATAATAATAATAATAATAATAATAATAATAATAATAATAATAATAATAATAATAATAATAATAATAATAATAAGGTAGTAGGTTGGTAGACAGCAACCACCCAGGGAAGTACTACCGTCCTGCCAGATGACTGTGAAACAAAAACCTGTAACTGTTTTGCATGATGGTAGGATTGCTGGTTTCTTTTTCTGTCTCATAAACACGCTAAGATAACAGGGATATCTTGCTACTCCTACTTACACTTTGGTCACACTTCACAGACACGCACATGCATATATATATATACATACATCTAGGTTTTTCTCCTTTTTCTAAATAGCTCTTGTTCTTTTTTATTTCTTCTATTGTCCATGGGGAAGTGGAAAAGAATCTTTCCTCCGTAAGCCATGCGTGTCGTATGAGGCGACTAAAATGCCGGGAGCAATGGCTAGTAACCCCTTCTCCTGTATACAATTACTAAAAAAGAGAAGAAGAAAAACTTTATAAAACTGGGTTGCTTAAATGTGCGTGGATGTAGTGCGGATGACAAGAAACAGATGATTGCTGATGTATGAATGAAAAGAAGTTGGATGTCCTGGCCCTAAGCGAAACAAAGCTGAAGGGGGTAGGAGAGTTTCAGTGGGGGAAATAAATGGGATTAAATCTGGAGTATCTGAGAGAGTTAGAGCAAAGGAAGGGGTAGCAGTAATGTTAAATGATCAGTTATGGAAGGAGAAAAGAGAATATGAATGTGTAAATTCAAGAATTATGTGGATTAAAGTAAAGGTTGGATGCGAGAAGTGGGTCATAATAAGCGTGTATGCACCTGGAGAAGAGAGGAATGCAGAGGAGAGAGAGAGATTTTGGGAGATGTTAAGTGAATGTATAGGAGCCTTTGAACCAAGTGAGAGAGTAATTGTGGTAGGGGACTTGAATGCCCAAAGTAGGAGAAACTTTTAGAGAGGGGTGGGTAGGTAAGTTTGGGGTGCCAGTGTAAATGATAATGGGGAGCCCTTTGATTGAACTTTGTATAGAAAGGGGTTTAGTTATAGGTAATACATATTTTAAGAAAAAGAGGATAAATAAGTATACACGATATGATTAGGGCGAAAATGACAGTATTTGTTGGATTATGTATTGGTAGATAAAAGACTGTTGAGTAGACTCAGGATGTACATGTTTAAGAGGGGCCACAGATATATCAGATCACTTCTAGTTGTAGCTACACTGAGAGTAAAAGGTGATGGGATACAAGGAGAAAAAGAAGCATCAGGGAAGAGAAGGTGAAGGTTTATAAACTAAAAGAGGAGGCAGTTAGGTAAGATTTAAAAAAAGCTATTGGAGGAAAATGGGCTAATGAGAGCATAGGCAATGGGTCGAAGAGGTATGGGTAGGTTAAAAATGTAGTTTTGAGTGTTCAGCAGAAGTTTGTGGTTACAGGAAAGTGGGTGCAGGAGGGAAGAGGAGCGATTGGTGGAAATGATGATGTAAAGAGAGTAGTAAGGAGAAAAAGTTAGCCTATGAGAAGTTTTTACAAAGTAGAAGTGATGCAAGGAGGGAAGAGTATATGAGAAAAAGAGAGAAGTTTAAGAGAGTGGTGAAGCAATGTTAAAAAGAGAGCAAATGAGAGAGTGGGGGAGATGTTATCAACAAATTTTGTGAAAATAAGAAAAGTTTTGGAGTGAGATTAACAAGTTAAGAAAGCCTAGAGAACAAAGGGATTTGTCAGTTAAAAATAGGAGAGGAGAGTTATTAAATGGAGAGGGGGGTTTTGGGGAAGAGGAAGGAATATTTTGGGGAAATTGTTAAATTTTTGATGAAGATAGGGAAGCTGTGTTTTTCGTGTATGGGCAAGGGAATAACATCTTGTGGGGTTTAGGAAGGCCAGTTGTGAGGTGGGGGAAGTTGGAGGCAGTAGGTAAAATGAAAGGGGGAAAGGGCACCCGGTTTGATGGGATAAAGATAGAAATGTTAAAAGCGGGGTGGGAAAATTTTTTGGGGAGTGGTTGGTGCAATTTTTAAAATAAAGTTGGAAGGGGGAAAGGGTACCTGGGGTTTGGGCAGAGCATGCATAGTTCCTTTGTATAAAGGAAAAAGGGATAAAAAGAGAGTGCAAAAAATTATGGGGAAAATCTGTTGAGGTACCTGGTAAAGGTTGGTAGATTTAAAATTGAAAGAATTAAGGTAAGCGGAGAATAGGATAGCGATGAACAAGGAGGCTTTGGGAAAAGGTAGGGGTGTGTGGACCAGGTGTTTTTCAGTGAAAATATAAGTAAAAGTATTTAGAAAGGAAAAGAGGTCTTTGTGGGATTTATGGTTTGGAAAAGGCATGAAGGGTGGAAAAGGGGGGAATGTGGCGATTTGCAAGTGTAGGTGTAGGGGGTAGGTTTCGAAAACAGGAAGAGTTTTAGAGGATAGTGGGCCAAGTTAAGTATGTGAAAGGGGAAATTTTTTTCCCCGTAAAAGTAGGCCTTAGACAAGGATTGTGATGTCACCGTGGTTGTTTAATAATATTAAAAGATGGGGTTTAAAAGAATAAATGCGAGGGGCTTGGGAAAGGGGGGAGTTTTTAAAATAAAGAATCACACACAAAGTGGGAGTTGTCACAGCTGCTTTTGCCGTGACATGTGCTCTTGGGAGTTCGAAGAGAAGTTGCAGAGATTGGTGGGTGATTGGAGGGTTGCAAAAGAAAAAATTAAAGGTGAATACGGAAGAGTAAAGGTTTTGAGGATACAAAAAGATTGGGATGAAAAAATTTATCAATTGGAGGGAGAGATATGGAGAGGTAACGTATTTCAATATTGGGGTGGGGCGTGTCAGGGTGGGTTATGAAAGAGAGGGGAATCATGAAATTGATGGGGAAACAAGTTAACATTAGAGTTTGGTCCATTTTGAGCAACACGAGTGTATCCGTGTTTTTGATGGGAAAAAAAATTCTAATTCCCTTTTAGGACTATTAACATATTATCGTGGAACAAAAAATAAAGAAAAATTTGTTTTTCTGGGGGTTTTTGAAAGAAAAGCCCTGACACGCCTTGTCTTAAGGGGGGGAGCAGTTGGGGGGGGAAGGCAAGACGATTTTTTTTTAGGAAGGTGGGGTACCCGCTTCTTGTGGTGGCCACATAGCAACCTGCTCAGCCTGCTAGGGTCTACCATGCGGACTCTCGTCTGATGACTATGGTGTTAGCTTATTCTTCAAAAAACAATTTTAAACTGAATTGGATCTTGAAGGAAATCGTGCATAAGGGGGTATTTCGGGAAGGGTGCCAAAACTACTGACCCAGACCAGTCATCTCCGGTGTACGCTCTTCCGTATATAAGCACATTGCTAAGGGTTCCCCCGCAACCAGGGGCCAAATTTAAGGGATGGGTTTCAGGGCTGGAGCTAGGCCCCCAGTAGCTGGGGGCCCTCCCCCGGGGGGGCCCCAAGGTGTTCTCCCCCAACTTACACTTTTCGATGTTTTCGAGAAATTTTTTACCAGAAATTACAAAAAATATTTTGAATTTTTTTTGTAGTAACATTTTACAAAAAATTTTATTTCCCTTTAACTTTTCCCTTATGAAAAAAACAATGGGGCCTCACAGTACCTGTAAAAAAACATAAGAAAGAAGGAACACTGCAAAGGCCTACTGCCCATGCGGAGCAGGTCCCGTCCCCCCCTCGGGTAAGACCAATGACCCCCCCCCCGGGTTTCCCAATGACCCACCCAGACTGGCACCCCCCTCAGGATGGGCACGACACCAGACCCACACACAAGCTATCCCGGTAACTCACACCCACCCCACCCACTCAGTATTTATCAACCTATTTTTAAAACAAAAAAATTTTTAGCCTGAAAAACTGTCTCGGGAGTTTTTTCCATCATCCACGCTCAAATTACCAAACCAGTGCTTTCCCAATCCTTCCCAAATCGAATTTTTCCAACTTGAAAAACCCCTGCGAGTCCTGCCTTGGCTGGAAAAATTTTTTATCCCCTTTTTTTATTCTTTTTGTGGCGTTTAAAAGTCATAACCTTTATTTGGCGCATGTACACACCCCCATTTACAGGGATCTCCCCCAACCAGCGAACCAGGGGGCTAAGGGTTGGCGATGGGCCCCGTCGTCACAGTACCCCGGTTCCAGCCAAAAAGATGGTTTTTGGGGGAAACGCAAGGTTATGTGGGGACCACTCTCCGTCGCCCTTGCATTTTCCCCTTTTTAAGCTGGTAAGCACGGCTGTCTCAGTTGGTTCATTTCCTTGTTACCCTGATCCCAATCCTATTTTTGCTAGTTACAAACTTTGTTCCAAAAATTTGGGGGAAATTAAGAAAAGTTTTTCGGGGTTTTTTTTGGGGGATTTTACCAAAAAAGGCCTTTTGGGGGGTGTAAAATGGGATGTGGGATGGGCTTCTAGAGAGGGTTTTAGGCCTAAAAGGGGAACAGGTTGTTAGAAGTTTGGGTTCATTATTTTGCCAACACTTTTACAAATTGGTTTTCAATTTGGCTAGGTAAAAATTTAATCGTTAAAGCTCCTCACTTTTTTCTGGAAGAATTTTCAGTCCTTTTTAGTTTTCCCCTTTCAAGGTAGGCATTTTGTGACTTCATAGTTAACGTTTTGAAAAATAGAGTTTGGGGGATTTTTCCCCGACTGGATACAAAAAAAACAACAGGGGTATATCCAAAGGGCCGGTTTGGGGGGAAACTTTTTTTCCTTGCCTAAATTTTAAGGGGAAATTGCTAAATCCCTGCTTGATTTAAGTCTAAAGCACACAACTTTTTACTTCCTGCAAAGGGAAAAGGAGAAAGACACATGATTCCCCCTACAGGAGCAGGAATAAAACCCATTCTGAAAAAGGAAAATTAAAGGGGGAAACGTAATTTTGGGGAGAGGGTTTTCCGGGTGGGGCTTGGACTTGAGCTGGGAAAATCAATTTAAACAGGGAAAAGGATTGAAAAGAAAATTGGGGAAAAAAAAGGGGCCCTTTGCATTTTGTAAATGACTTTAGTTTACAGAAAGCAGTACAGCTTGTTCCCCGCTTCAATGAGGCCGAACCAGAACAATTTTTCGAAGCTTTCGAAAATCAGGCTCGAGCCTTGAGGTGGCCGGAACAGCATTGGGCATCGTTGGTTCACACAGCATTGTTTGGTAAGGCACAGGAATTTACGATTATAAAGTCATGAAGACCACAGTGTTGGGAGCATATACTTGTATCCCAGCTAAGTATCGGAAGCTTTTCAAACTAGGCAGACGACAGCTTAGTCAATCCCTGGTTGATTTTGTGCGACAGCATACCAAAGCTTTTACCAGCTGGTATAAAGCAAGTGGTGTTGCTACCTTCGATGATCTTGTGCAGCTTATTCTGATTGACAACCTGCTGGAGTCTGTAAGACCAGAGGTTCGAGTTTTTCTGCAGGATCGTGACTTAACCACTGCATTGGAGACAGCCAGGTTGGCTGATACCTTTGAAACTAACCGCTCCTTGTCCGAGCGGTCTCGTCTCTCTTTTCAACAGCCTGGCATTAGCAGAGATCATCAACCTTGGAGAATGAAGTGCCAGCCGGAGGGAGAACGTCTACGTCAGCCAACTAAGTCACCTGGTGAGCCACGCTTCTCAACTTATGGTCCACCTGGTGAGAGACAAACTACTCAACGTGGTGCATCTCGACAACAGTATCCAGAGACACCAGCCAGAGCGACACCAGTTGCGTCGTCTGCTTCCTCTGTAACAAAGTAGGTCATATCCGTCCCAACTGCCCCCACAAACCCCAATCTATTGGGGAAATCTCTAATATCCCTAGTAACATGCCCCTGAGAGAAGTAGAAAAAGGGATGGCCCCTTATTATTGTAAGAGTCTTATTTCCCTTCAGGAAAACTCCGAAACAACTGAAGTCAAAACCTTTAGAGATACTGGAGCATATTGCTCACTTATAAGAGAGGGAATATTACCCCTTTCAAAGAACACTTCCTTGAATTCCTCTGTTTTATTGGAAGCATTTGGAGGAACTATATATTCTGTCCCTTTGCATAAAATTTATGTAGAGTGCAAATATTACACTGGGTACTTGACTGTGGGTGTATCCAGAGGATTCCCCATGAAAGATGCCATGTTATTACTGGGTAATAACATTACCACTGCTAGTGTATGTCCTGAACCCATAATGATTAATTCTTTTCCAGTGGTGGCCATAACTCGGGCAACATCCCAAGGGTTGTCTGGCGAGAATGTTGGCCTATCATTGGACTACTCCTATCTCGGAATAGCCACGTTGTTTTACGAGGAAAACCGGCCGGGGCCTCGTAGATCAAGTGAACATACCCCGATCAAGCCTTCCTATTCCAAGGTTGCAGGATTGCCAGATATCTCTGTTTCCATGCCCGAGGGATTGTCCTTCCGGGAGGAACAACGAAAGGACCATTCTCTAAATTTCGCTTTTCAGGCAGCCATGGGTAAATCCTTTTTGGATCATCTGGTCAAGTATGAACTTAAAAATGACTATTTGATCTGCACTGAGACTGGTAAGGAGATAGAGGGCCGGCAATTGTCTGATAGGTTAGTAGTTCCAACAAAGTTTAGACCTCAAATATTGAATATAGCTCATAATACTTCATTAGGAGGTCACTTAGGAATTACTAAAACCTGATATAGAATCACAAAAGAATTTTATTGGCCAAAATTAAAGCAGGATGTGAAGAATCATATCCGGTGTTGCCGAGAATGTCAGCAAGTAGGGAAACCTGGACATTCCATTAAACCTGCACCTCTCCAACCTATACCTGCTGATGGAGACCCTTTTGCAGATTTAATTATAGATTGTGTAGGTCCACTACCTAGGTCAAAGTCGGGAAATCAGTATTTATTTACCATTATGGATAGAGTAACTAGATATCCTGAAGCAATTCCCATGCGCAGTATTAATACTAAAGCTATTCTCAAAGCTTTAACAAGATTTATTTCTTGTTTTGGCATTCCTAAAACTATTCAAAGTGATCAAGGTACTAACTTCACTGCCAAAGCATTTAGGGAAGCATTAACTAAGTTAGGAATAATCCACAACTTATCCACTGCCTATCATCCTCAGTTCCAAGGCGCCTTGGAAAGATTCCATCAGACGTTAAAAACCATGATGAGAACTTTTTACATGCACTTTCCTGCAGACTGGGATGAATCACTACCTTTGTTGCTGTTCTCAGTACGAGAAAAGGTGCAAGAGTCTACCGGGTATAGCCCGTTTGAGCTGATTTTTGGGCACAATGTACGAGGTCCTCTTCGGGCGCTCAAAGAAGGATGGATGGGAGAAGACGTTAGTTCAACACTCTACAACCCTTCTTCTAGGTTGCAGGTGGCACGTCAGTTAGCCAAGGCTAACCTAAAGACAGCTCAAAGTAAGATGAAACAGAGGTATGACAGAAGTGCACAATTCCGCTCCTTCCATCCAGGAGACAAGGTGTTGGTGCAGGAACCTATACCTGGCCACACCTTGAAAGCTAGATTTACGGGACTTATGCAAATTGTAAGTAAATTATCTGATGTTAATTATGTGGTAGCTCCCCTTGATAAGACCTCAAAAACTAAAACTTACCACATTAATCAATTAAAATCTTTTTATGCACCAGATAAAGTCCCAGTAATGACTCTCTCCTCTTCCTCTGAGGACGACTGACTCTGCACTCTATTTCTGAAATTAATGTTAAACTTCCAAACTCTGTCCTCCTCAAGAACCCTAGCCCTTTAATTAATGGTGGGGCTGTCTGAAACTCAAGCAACAAGTTTAACTATGCTTCTACAGTCATACCCTGATATTTTTTCTGATGTGCCGAAAAAATGTACGTTAGGTTATCATGATGTAGATGTGGGAAACTCTAAACCTATTAAACTCTCCCCCTACAGAGCTAATCCTGAAAAGCAGAGACTACTTCAGCAGGAAGTAGAATCTCTGTTAGAGCATGGTTTAGTGGAGGAGTCATCTAGTCCATGGGCTTCACCGTGCATCCTTGTTAAAAAAGCTGATGGAGGGTTTCGTATGTGTACAGACTACCGTAAGGTGAATGAGGTCACAATCACAGATGCTTACCCTCTTCCTCATCTGGATGATGTAATCGACTTTGTGGGTAAGGCTACTTTTGTATCCAAGTTAGATCTCCTTAAAGGTTACTATCAGGTACCTTTGACGAATAAGGAGAAGGAAATCTCTGCCTTCGTAATTCCAGGAGGTCATTATCAATATACAGTTACCCCCTTTGGAATGAAAAACTCCCCCTCTTCATTCCAGAAACTTATCCATCAGGCTATTAAAGGACTTGAAGGCACGGCAGCGTACCTGGATGATATTGTTGTGGTGTCTGATACTTGGGATCAACACCTATTTAGACTTAAGGCTCTTTTTGAGACTTTTCCGAGTTCCCATTTAACTGTTAATTTATCTAAGTCTTCCTTTGGCCAGGCCACTGTTACTTTTCTAGGCCATGAAGTAGGTAGTGGCAAAGTTGCACCTAAACTTGCTAAAGTTCTTTCTATTAAAGATTATCCAGTTCCACATGATAGGAAATCTCTTCAACGTTTCCTAGGCATGATAGGATTTTACAGAAGATTCTGTAAGAATTTCTCAGATATTGTAGCCCCTCTTACCTCTCTTACCAGTCACAAAGTTCCCTTTATTTGGACTTCAGTTGCTCAGGATGCTTTTGACAAAGCAAAAAGATTATTGTGTATTGCACCCATTTTTTTGTCTCCAGACTTCTCCAAACCTTTCTCATTACAAGTTGATGCTTGTGAGTCTGGGGTTGGGGCAGTACTGTTGCAAAACGGGGCCAAGGAGTTGCAGCCTGTAGCCTTTTTCTCTGCAAAGTTCCAGCCTCATCAGAGGGCTTACTCTACCATTGAAAAAGAAGCCCTCGCGCTGGTACTGGCTTTGGAGCACTTTGATGTATACGTGGGAAAAACTTCGCAGGTGCTCACTGTCTACAGTGACCACAATCCTCTAGTATATCTCCAAACCATGAAGAACCACAACACAAGGCTCATGCACTGGACGCTAAGACTGCAACCATACTTTCTGAGAATTGTACATAATGCCAGCAAAGAAAATATGTTGGCAGACTCTTTATCTAGAGTTTAACAATATTATTTATAATAATTATACATTAGGTTAGAATGTTAGGTTACTTGTGGTAACCCCTTCCAAGCTCTTTTTTTTTTATCCCCTGTTGTGGGGTTTTTTTTTTTAGTGAGGCGATGCGGGCTACCGTCCGCCTGTGTCTTGGACCTAATCTAGCCCGACTGTCTGCTGTCTTGCTCTGAGTTTAGGGTTTGGCTTTTTGTCACGTGAAAAGCTGAGCTCTATCCAAGAGTTGGATGGTTGAGAGGAAAGGCGGTTCCATTATTTTGTGCCATGGCGGCATGGTTACCACTGGGAGGTGGGAGCCTAATCCTGAGCCTTCTCGGGGTGGGGGTGTGGCATACAAAGAGTACGTAACCTTTATTCGGCGCATGTACACACCCTCATTTACAGGCTATCTCCTCCAACCAGCAAACCAGGGGACTGAGGGTTGACGATGGGGCCCCGTCGTTCAACCAGTACCCAGGTTCCAGCCAATGAGAAGATGGTTTTGGCAATTGCAGAGAAAGATGGTTTTGGCAATTGCAGAGATTATGTGGGTACCACTCTCCTGTCTGCCCTTGTCATTCCCATTCTAGAGCTGGTTGAAGCACGGTCTGCTCTCTAGTGGCTTCTATTCTGCCTTGCTTACTGTGGAGCGCACTAATACCTATTGCTGTACATAGTTTATATAGTGTACATACTTCTGTTCTAAATTGGTGAAGGATAATATAAGTCAAAAGTTTTCTGCTGTGTTTATTTTGCTCCCTTTACACCCAGGATAACAGGCATTTGGACTCCTGGGTTGTAATACCTACCTTCACATCTTCTCTATTAACTCTCTTCATCTTCCTTCTTCCTGAACTGTGAACCACTTGCCACTTAAAGCGGCTGCCATTATCACTACTGGTGACCATTTCCTCCTCACAAGCTAAATCCTTCTCACACTCACTCCCAAACTCATCTATGTGAAGCTTCAGCCTCCTATTTTCTTCCTGAAGAAGTAGAATCTCCTTCTTCAACACTTGAACCTGAGATTCTGAAACACTACAACAAGCCATGGTGCTTGGTAACAGCCAACGCTAACTCCCAAGAGCTTAGGCAGGTTTGACCGCAGCGTACTGACTGTAGTCCAGGGTCCTCACAGTACCTGTATACCACGGTCCTCACAGTACCTGTATACAGGCCAGGGTCCTCACAGTACCTGTGGCCCAGGGTCCTCAGAGTGCCTTTAGACAGGCTAGAGTCCTCACAGTACCTGTAAACAGGTCAGGGTCTTCTCAGTACCTGTATACAGGCCAGGGTCCTCACATTACTTGTATACAGGCCAGGGTCCTCACAGTGCCTGTATACAGGCCAGGGTCCTTACAGTACCTGTATTCAGGCCAGGGTACTCACAGTACCTGTATACAGGCCAGGGTCCTCACAATACCTGTAGCCCAGGGTCCTCACAGTACCTGCATGTCGGCCATGGCCCTCACATTACCTGTATACAGGCCAGGGTCCTCAGAGTACCTGTGTACAGGCCCGGATCCTCACAGTACCAGTATACAGGCCAATGTCCTCACAGTACCTGTAGCTCATGGTCCTCACAGAACCTGCATACAGGCCCACAGTAACTGTAGCCC
>NC_069467.1:23729049-23999049 GCF_026875155.1 Cherax quadricarinatus
AAGGGGGTTTCCACGGCTCAGGGAAGTGACCTAGTAGCGATAGTGAAGGGCGGGCCGGGACCGGCTCGACCCCCGAACCTCAACTAGGGGTACACCCCCCACACAACACACACACACACACACACACACGACACCACCACACACACACACACACACAACAAACACCCCACCACACCACACACACAAAACACACACACACACACCACACCACACACACACACCACACGACACAAACACACCACCACACCACACACACAAACACACCACACACACACACACGACACGCAAAACCACACACAACACCACACACACAACCACAAAAACCACACCTCACACACACGCCCACACCAACACACACCACACGCACACACACACACACACACACGAACACACACACGACACACAACACAAAACACACACACACACACACACACACACAAAACACCACACACCCCACACACACCCCCACACACCACACACACGACACGCACACACACACACACACACCATCGAAGTGGAAGGAAACCTGAAGGCTTTCAAAAAAAGCTACCGTTATGGAAACGACGAACAGAGAATGATAACTTTGCAGACTTTAGCCTGCTGAACGACTGTGTAAGTAAGATCGAAGACGTGTCTGGAATCGGAGACATTTCTCTACCCGGGAAACTGAAGCAAGCAATAGCCATGCACTTAGATGAACTCGCAAGTCGACGGATACGTCCCCACCAGAGAATCATATCATGGGTGAGACAGCCGTTCACGTTCAGTGTTGCGACAGCAGATGTCAGTGATGAAAACCTCGACGAAATCATTGAATTTCAGCAGTCAGGTTCAAAAACAACACTTCAGAACAACAACGCTCTCAACGTTATGGTGTCACCAAATCGTAGTGTTTCCTCTTATTGCTAAGACAGCCCTTGAGATACTCATGCCGTTTGTTACAACGTATCTTTGCCAGCAATCCTTTTCCAGGATGGTAGACATCAAAACGAAGAAAAGGAACAGACTTTGTTGCGAAAATGATGTGAGAGTGACACCTGCCAAGGTGGAGGCGCGCATTTCTGAACTTGTCTCTGAAAGGTAACAACAAATCACATCGATTTGCAGTTTTTTATTAAAATCGTATTTTGAAAAATCATATTTCATTTTTCCAATTACGAAGGTTTGGTGAATGTTCGGATGAAACCTGTGGGGTTCAGTACCTCCTGCTTGGCTCCAAGCAGTTATGTCAGTGGTTAAGAACCACTGACATAATTGCTTGGAGCCAAGGAGGAGGATGAGCCACCTCACCTCTGGCACTACTGTCAGGCACTATAAGTTCTCTGTGATGCTATTTACCTACAGTTAGTGTGTGTTTGTGTGTGCGTGTAGTCACCTATTTGCGGTTGCAGGGGTCGATCTACAGCTCCTGATCCAGCCTCTTTACTAGTCACTACTAGGCTTAGTCTCTACCTTCTTTCGTACCTCATCTTAAAACTATGTATGGATCGTGCCTCCACTCCTAAATGCCGTATTAGTCTGTTAAACTCACTTTAGTACGGATTTTTCTAAACCAATTAGCCATTTTTAAATGTGATAGTATTTGCTATTTCACCTTCCTGCATATTATTTGTGTTTTATTAATTAATGTATTCAGGTTCAAATGTGTTGTGGTGTAACTTTATAGTGAGAGTCAAGTGTTGATAGAAGACGGCTGTCAGTGAACTGGATTATGGTATCCCTTGAGTTTGAGCCCTTGGTAGGGCTCAAACCCATAACAAGAGTCATAGAACTCCAGACCAGTGCGTAAGCCACTAGACCAGCTGGCTACAATAAAATTCATCCAACTAGGTATATTTATACACCATAGGGAGGTTAGCATGTGCCCCACTATGACCACAAATACAAGTTTTTATAAATGAATCTCCCGCCAGCGTGGCCATTATGAACTGTAGCTCAAGCCATGAATTCGAGCTGGATCCGTATGTCAGTAGTGTTACTGTGTACTTGTGTAGTATACTTAAATAATCCCAGATCTGTCACAAGTTGTCGTGAGGAGATTTTGGAGTAAGGACTACACACGTTGGATGTCTTGGAGGCGTATAATTAAGAGAGTCTTGAGGAGAAGCCCAGGAGCCTTGCTTTGTCCAGTCTATGCCTAGCGGGAACTGAGCGAGAGGTCACTGGCCTACTGCTGACATGAGAGGATCTCGTGACGTCACAGCTAGCAAGGGAGCCTATCTATAAAGTATCTGGGATTATCTAAGTATACTACACAAGTACACAATAACACTACTGACGTACCTGTTGTGAGTTTTTATCCACACTGGAAAGAACATAAATTACTGTAGTACACTCGGTGGTCAGCATCACCGCGTCCAGTATTATCTTCCTTATGGGTGTCCCGTAGCTCGATCGATATCGTACTTAGCTCACACACTGAGGTCCGGGGTTCGAATCTGCCCCGGTACGGCTGGAAAACATTAGGGACGTGTTTCCATAAGACACCTGCTGTCCCTGTCCCAGTTCCTGTCCTTACTCACCCATTAGTTTAAAATGGGTACCTGGGTGTTAGTGGACTGGTGTGGGTCGCATCCTGGGGAAAAAACTGACCTAATTTGCCCGAAATGCTCAGCATAACAAGCGGCTTGTATACCATGTACTTGTACTTGTAGTAAATAAAGATATTATTATTATTATTATTATTATTATTATTATTATTATTATTATTATTATTATTATTATTATTATTATTATTATTATTATTATTAAGAAGCAAGATCGCTACCCACTTAGATACCCGTCAGTTGCACAACCCAACCCAGGACAACATGGGTGTAAAACACGTCGCTCCTGCCTACCCGAACTACTGGATCACTACGACAAGGTCTTGGATGCTCTGGAGGACAAATAAAATGCAGATGTAGTGTACACAGACTTTGCGACAGTCTTCGACAAGTGTGATCACGGTGTAATAGCGCACAAAATGTATCATAAAGGAATAACAGGAAAAGTTGGTAAATGGATCTATAACTTCCTAACTAATATAAAACAAAGAGTAATAGTAAATAAAGTCATGGACCGCTACAGCGAACAGCTCTGTTCCACAAGGCACAGTACTCACTCCCATCCTGTTCCTCACCCTCATATCTGACATAGACAGAGATGTAAGCCACAATACCGTGTCATCCTTTGCGGATGCCACCCGAATTTGCATGACAGTGTCATCCGCTAAAGACACTGCAAGTCTCCAAGCGGACATCAACCAAATCTTTAAATGGGCCGTAGAAAACAATACAACGTTCAATGAAGTGAAATTTCTACTACTCTGCTATGGAAAACTCGAAGAAATCAAAACTATCAAAGTATAAAACAAATTCCAACCAAACAATAATTCGAAAAATTAATGTAAAGGACTTGGGAGTGATAATGTCAGAGGATCTCACTTTCAAAGATCACAACAATGTATCTACCACATCTTCTAGGAAAATGATAGGATGAATAATGAGAACCTTGAAAACTAGGGATGCCAAGCCCATTATGATTCTCTTCAATTCGCTTGTTCTCTCTAGGCAGGAATATTGCTGTACACTAACGGCTAAATTGCAGACCTGAAGAATATACAGAGAACTTTTAAAACACGTATAAGTGAGTTAAAGCACCTAAATTACTGGGAACGGATGAAGTTCCTTGATTTGTGCTCCATGGAACGTAGGCGAGAAAGATACATGATAATATACACCTGGAAAATTATAGAGGGACTAGTCCCAAATCTGTAAACGAAAATCACTCCTTACGAAAGCAAAAGACTTGGCAGGAAATGCAACATCCCTCCAATAAAAAGCTAAAAGACAATACAGTAAGCGTCAGGGGCCCAAACTGTTCAACTTCCTCCGAACATACATAAGAGGGATTACCAATAGACCCCTGACTGTCTTCAAGAAGGCACTGGACAGGCACCTAAAGTTAGTACCTGACCCGCCGGGCTGTGGTTCGTACGTCGGTTTACGTGTAGCCAACAATAACAGCCTGGTTGATAAATCCCTGATCCACCGCAGGGCTTGGTCACAGACTGGGCAGCGGGGGCGCTGACCCCCGAAAACCCCTCCAGGAATACTTCAGGTATGATACAATGTTTGTACAGAGACGGGTGAGAGTCATGCAGGCAGCCCATAGTTATGCAGGACAGTTCAGGAATTATTCTTTCTGAAGGTTGGATTATGACCACAGGTAATGAGAATAAGAATATATAGTTTTTCACATGTGTGTGGTTGAGAGAATTACTGTGTGATGAATGGTTTGTGATGAATGGTTTGTGATGAATGGTTTGTGATGAATGGTTTGTGATGAATGGTTTGTGATGAATGATTTGAGAAACTTACAAGTTGAAGATTGAGACACTTATGCAGCATTTGGGAATCTTTATTCAGGAAACGTTTCGCCACACAGTGGCTTCATCAGTCCAATACAAAGAGAATTACTGTACATATTTAACACATTTTTTAAAACATTTTACATATTTATTGTTGTTAGGATATATTAATGAAAGGAATTTTTTTTTACAGTAACTTTGAAGCAGATAGAGAGACTCTGGAGATTTCTGGTAGGAAGTTCCCGATTTTGGTACTATTATGCACATTGACTTTTACAAAGATTAAGGTGGACACGGGGAATGTCTTAGAGATTTTTGTGTTTAGTATTATGTCTATGGGTTTTCTTTTCAGGTCAGGATTGATTTTAGAATTTATTGTTCTGCATATGCAGTATGCACAGTAGTATGAGTGAATGTTTTGTATGAGTAGATTTAGGTTTGAAGAGTTGGGTGAGTGTGTTAACTGGCCGTAGAGTGAGTAATCATTCGTACTGCAGCCTTTTGTTGAGTTATTATTGGCTTGAAGTGATTAGCTGTTGTGGATCCTCAGGCACAAATAGCGTACGTGAGGTAGGAGTAGATTAGAGCGTAGTTTACTGTAAGTAGTTATGTCTCAGGTACATATTGACGTATCTTGTAGAGGATGCCGGCCATATTGGGAACTTTAGTTGTAATGTGTTGGATGTGGTTGTTGAATTTCAATTTGTTGTCAATGAACATTCCCAGAAATTTTCGTTCATTACTTTATGTGATAGGAATATTGTTAATCATAACATTTAGTTGAACAATACTTGCTCTAGTCCCAGACTTCAGATAAAGGGTCTTGTTAATGGTATGTGTGAGTTTGTTGGTAATCATCCACATCGATATTCTAAGAGCTCTTCATTAACAATGTTGTTGAGAGATGCTAAATATGGGTGGGAGATGACAGAAGTTGTGTTGTTGGCAAAGAGAACATGTCTATGTTGCTGTAATAAATCTGGGAGATCGTTGATGAACAGGAGGGAAAGCAGAGAACCAAGGACACTTCCCTGTGGAACGCCTATGCCGACAGGTCTTGTTGAAGGAGTTTTTCCTTTGATAGAGACGTACTGATGTCTGTTGGTAAGGTAAGACTTTGTGTATGCAAATGGATGACCTCTGATACCGTAATGATCAAGTCTGAGGTATAGGATGCTGTGGCCTACTGTATGGAACGTTCTCCGAAGGTCAATAAAGAGGCCTAGTGGATATTCATTATTTTCAAGAGCTGCGTAAAGTAAGTCTAACATTTTTTTATGTTTGCGTCAATTGTGCATTTGTCTAGTGACTCTAGTCTGAAACTGGCAGAGTTAGAGAATATTTTGTGATGCTATAAAAGAATTTAATCTATTGTCTATTAGTTTTTTTTTTAAGCTGAGTTTTCGATTTCCAGCTGTGTCCCCTTGTTCCAGTATTCCATCAGTGTGGGAGGGTGGGTGATGGAAGGGGTGAGGTGGGTGGCAGTGTGGGTGATGGAAGGGGTGAGGTGGGTGGCAGTGTGGGTGATGGGCGGTTTGTGGGGCATGTGAGTGATGGGAGGAGTGTGGGTAGGAATATGTGAATGGTGGGTAGCAGTAGATAACCATAATGAGAGGTGTGAGTGATGGGTGGGTGTGGGGGTGCTGTGTGGGGGGGGGGGGGTGGCTGTGTGGGTGGGGGGGTGGCTGTTGTGGTGGCAGTAGACAGGGGGCCACCACATGGGCAGGTTAGTGTTAACATTGGCACTAGTTATGACCTCACACCGTGAAAATCATGTTGCAAATGTGACCCCCCCCCACCCAACACCACCCACCCCCCGCCCACCCAACACCACCCACCCCGCCCACCCAACACTACCCACCCGCCCCACCCAACACCACCCACCCCGCCCACCCAACACCACCCACCCCGCCCCCCCCCAACACCCCCCCCCCACCCACCCAAAAACCACCCAACCCCGCCCACCCAACACCACCCCCCCCCACCCACCCAACCCGCCCACCCAACACACCACCCAAAACCCCCCCACCCAACACCACCCACCCCGCCCCCCCCCCCCCCCCCCCACCCCCCACCCACCCCCCCACCAACCACCCACCCCGCCCACCCAACACCACCCACCCCACCCACCCAACACCACCCAACCCGCCCACCCACCACCACCCACCCCGCCCACCCAACACCCCCCCACCCCGCCCACCCACACCACCCACCCGCCCACCCACCACCACCCACCCCGCCCACCCACCCCGCCCACCCAACACCACCCACCCCGCCCACCCAACACCACCCACCCCGCCCACCCAACACCACCCACCCCGCCACCCAACACCACCCCCCCCGCCCACCCAACACCACCCACCCCGCCCACCCAAAAACCACCCACCCCGCCCACCCAACACCACCCACCCCGCCCACCAAACACCACCCACCCCGCCCACCAAACACCACCCACCCCGCCCAAACCCCAAAACCACCCACCCGCCCACCCAACACCACCCACCCCGCCACCAAACACCCCCCACAAACCGCCCACCAACACCACCCAACCCCCCCCACCCAACACCACCCAACCCGCCCACCCAACACCACCCACACCCCCCCACCCAAACCCACCAAAAACCCGCCCACCCAACACCACCCAACCCGCCCACCCAACACCCCCCAACCCGCCCACCCACCACCACCCACCCGCCCACCCAAAACCACCCACACCGCCCACCCAACACCACCCAAACCTGCCCACCCAACACCACCCCACCCCGCCCACCCAACACCACCCACCCACCCCACCCAACACGACCCACCCCGCCCACCAAACCACCCACCCCCGCCCACCAACACCACTCACCCCGCCCCCCAACACCACCCACCCCGCCCACCCAAACCACCCACCCCGCCCACCAACACCACCCACCCCGCCCACCCAACACTACCCCCCCCGACCACCCAACACCACCCAACCCCCCCCACCTAAAAACCAAACCCCCCCCGCCCACCCAACCCCCACCCACCCGCCCACCCAACACCACCCACCCCGCCCCCCCAACACCACCCAAACCCCCTCCCCCCCAACACCACCCCCCCGCCCACCCAACAACCACCCAACCCGCCCACCCAACACCACCCACCCCCGCCCACCCAACACCACCCACACCGCCCACCCAACACCACCCACCCCCCCCACCCAACAACACCCACCCCGCCCACCCAACACCACCCACCCCGCCCACCCAACACCACCCAACCCGCCCACCCAACACCCCCCACCCCCCCACCCAACACCACCCACCCCGCCCACCCCCAAAAACCACCCACCCCGCCCACCCAACACCACCCACCCCGCCCACCCAACACCACCCCACCCCGCCCCCCAACACCCCCCACCCCGCCCACCAACATCACCCACCCCGCCCACCCAACACCACCCACCCCGCCCACCCAACACCACCCCCCCCGCCCACCAACACCACCCAACCCGCTCACCCAACACCACCCACCCCGCCCACCCAACACCACCCAACCCGCCCACCCAAAAACCACCCCCCCCGCCCCCAACACCCCCCACACCGCCCACCCAACACCACCCACCCCGCCCACCCCACACCACCCACCCCGCCCACCCAACACCACCCACCCCCCCTACCCAACACCACCCACCCCCCACCCAACACCACCCAACCCGCCCACCCAACACCACCCACCCCCCCCCCCCACCCAACACCACCCACCCCCCGCCCACCCAACACCACCCACCCGCCCACCCAACACCACCCACCCCGCCCACCCACACCACCCAACCCGCCCCCAACACCACCCACCCCCGCGCACCCAACACCACCCAACCCCCCCCACCCAACACCACCCACCCCCCCCACCCAACAAACCACCCACACCGCCCACCCAACACCAACCCCCCCCGCCCACCCCAACACCACCCAACCCGCCCACCCAACACCACCCACCCGCCCACCCAACACCACCCACACCGCCCACCCAACACCACCCACCCCGCCCACCAACACCACCCACCCCGCCCACCCAACACCACCCCCCCCGCCCACCCAACACCACCCACCCGCCCACCCCAAACCACCCACCCCCGCCCACCCAACACCACCCACCCCGCCCACCCCAACACCACCCACCCCGCCCACCCAACACCCCCACCCCGCCCACCCAACACCACCCCCCCCCCGCCCCCCCAACACACCCAACCCGCTCCCCCCAACAAACCCCCCACCCCGCCCACCCAACACCACCCAACCCGCCCACCCACACCACCCACCCCGCCCACCCAAAAACCACCCACCACCGCCCACCCAACACCACCCACCCCGCCCACCCAACAACACCCACCCCGCCCACCCAACACCACCCACCCCCCACCCAACACCATCCACCCCCCCCACCCAACACCACCCACACCCCCCCACCCAAAACCACCCCCCCCCGCCCACCCAACACCACCCCCCCCGCCCACCCAACACCACCCACCCCGCCCACCCAACACCACCCACCCCGCCCACCCAACACCACCCCACCGCCCACCCAACACCACCCACCCGCCCACCCCAACAACACCCACCCCGCCCACCCAACACCACCCACCCCGCCCACCCAACACCACCCACCCCGCCCACCCAACACCACCCACCCCGCCCACCCAACCCACCCACCCCGCCCACCCAACACCACCACCCCCGCCCACCTAACATCACCCACCCCCCCCCCCACCCAACACCACCCACCCCGCCCACCCAACACCCCCCACCCGCCCACCCAAACCACCCAACCCGCTCACCCAACACCACCCACCCCGCCCACCCAACACCACCCAACCCGCCCACCCAACACCACCCACCCGCCCACCCAACCCCCCCCACACCGCCCACCCAACCCCCACCCACCCCGCCCACCCCAACACACCCCACCCCGCCCACCCAACACCACCACCCCGCCCACCCAACACCACCACCCCGCCCACCCAACACCACCCAACCCACCCACCCAAACACCACCCACCCCGCCCACCTAACACCACCCACCCCGCCCACCCAACCACCACCCACCCCCCCACCCAACACCACCCACCCCGCCCACCAACACCACCCAACCCGCTCACCCAACACCACCCACCCCGCCCACCCAAAACCACCCCAAACCCCGCCCACCCAACACCACCCACCCCTGCCCCCCCCAAACACCACCCACCCGCCCACCCAACACCCCCCACCCCGCCCACCCAACACCACCCAACCCCCCCACCCCAACACCACCCACCCCGCCCACCCAACACCACCCACCACCGCCCACCCAAAAACCCCCACCCCGCCCACCCAACCCCACCCACCCCGCCCACCCAACACCACCAAACCCCCCCCACCCAACACCACCCACCCCGCCCCCCCCGAACACCACCCACCCGCCAACCCAACACCACCCACCCCGCCCACCCAACACCACCCACCCCGCCCACCCAACACCACCCAACCCGCTCACCCACACCACCCACCCGCCCACCCAACACCCCCCAACCCGCCCACCCACCACCACCCACCCCGCCCACCCAACACCACCATACCGCCCACCCAACACCACCCACCCCCCCCACCCAACAACACCCACCCCGCCCACCCAACACCACCCACCCCGCCCCCCCAACACCACCCCCCCCGCCCACCCAACACCACCCACACCGCCCACCCAAACACCAAACCCACCCCGCCCACCCAACAACACCCACCCCGCCCACCCAACAGCCCCCCACCCGCCCACCCAACAACACCCACCCCGCCCACCCAACAACACCCCCACCCGCCCACCCAACAACACCCACCCCGCCCACCCAAACAACACCCACCCCCCGCCCACCAACAACCACCCACCCCGCCCACCAACAAACACCCACCCCCGCCCACCCAACAACACCCCAACCCCCCCACCCCAACAACACCCACCCCGCCCACCCAACAACACCCCACCCCGCCCACCAACACCACTATTAAAACAAGTATTATAAAAACTTCCAAACACTGCAACACACGACCACCACCAACAAAACTTCCTCAATAACTTCTACACTAAGACTTTATATGTATAGATTATTATTATTATATTATTAATTTTATTATATTATTATTATTATTATTATTATTATTATTATTCTATATTTTATATTACTTTATATTATTACTATATTATTTTATATATTATTAAATTTTTATTTTTATTTATATCAATTAATTATTATATTATATTATATTATTATTATTATTATTATTATTGCTATTATATTTAATATTTTTTTTAATTGTTATTTTTATATTATTACTATTATATTTTAATATTATTAAATTTTTATTATTAATATTATTATTATTATTTTTATTATTTTTATTTATTATTATTACTATTATTTATATTACTATTATTATTATTACTATTATTTTTTTATTATTAAATTTTTATTATTATTATTATTATTATTATTATTATTATTATTAAATTATTATTTATATTATTGCTATTATTATTTTAATATTATTATTATTGTTATTTTTATTATTATTACTATTATTATTTTAATATTATTATTATTATTATTAATATTATTATTATTATTATTATTATTATTATTATTATTATTATTTTAATATTATTATCATTATCATATTATTATTTTATTATTATTATTATTAAATTTTTTATTATTATTATTATTATTATCTTGGGAGCGCTAAACCGTACTGATGTGGGGGGAGGGTTATTGGAATGCATTCCGGCTTAACTCAGGGAATTGAACCACGATCAATTTCTTTGATCAAGAGCTTACCGCATTAAGGAACTTTCTTTGAGGGATAGCAAGCGTGTATACAATGATAGGTGGGATACTCAGCGCACCTACAAAGAATATTGTGAATCTCTGAGTATATACCCATGGTGTATACCTGACACTGTGATGGTTGCAACACTGGGTTAGTCGACAGCAACACACAAACATTTACCTGTGATGGTTGCAACACTGGGTTAGGGCTGGGCAGCAACACTCAACACTAAACCACAGTGATGGTTGCAACACTGGGTTAGTCTGACAGCAACACACAACACTAACACATGATGGTTGCAACCTGGTTAGTCTGACAGCAACACACAACACTAACACAGTGATGGTTGCAACACTGGGTTAGTCTGACAGCAACACTCAACACTAACACTGTTATGGTTGTAACACTGGGTTAGTCTGACAGCAACACACAACACTAACACAGTGATGGTTGCAACACTGGGTTAGTCTGACAGCAACACACAACACTAACACAGTGATAGTTGCAACACTGGGTTAGTCTGACAGCAACACACAACACTAACACAGTGATGGTTGCAACACTGGGGGTTTGTCTGACAGCAACACCAACACTAAAACAGTGATGGTTGCAACACTGAGTTAGGCTGACAGCAACACACAACACTAACACAGTGATGGTTGAAACACTGAGTTAGGCTGACAGCAACACACAACACTAACACAGTGATGGTTGCAACACTGAGTTAGGCTGACAGCAACACACAACACTAACACAGTGATGGTTGCAACACTGAGTTAGGCTGACAGCAACACACAACACTAACACAGTGATGGTTGCAACACTGAGTTAGTCTGACAGCAACACACAACACTAACACAGTGATGGTTGCAAAAACTGAGTTAGGCTGACAGCAACACACAAAAATAACACAGTGATGGTTGCAACACTGGGTTAGTCTGACAGCAACACACAACACTAACACAGTGATGGTTGCAACACTGGGTTAGTCTGACAGCAACACACAACACTAACACAGTGATGGTTGCAACACTGGGTTAGTCTGACAGCAACACACAACACTAACACAGTGATGGTTGCAACACTGGGTTAGGCTGACAGCAACACACAACACTAACACAGTGATGGTTGCAACACTGGGTTAGTCTGACAGCAACACACAACACTAACACAGTGATGGTTGCAACACTGGGTTAGTCTGACAGCAACACACAACACTAACACAGTGATGGTTGCAACACTGGGTTAGTCTGACAGCAACACACAACACTAACACAGTGATGGTTGCAACACTGGGTTAGTCTGACAGCAACACACAACACTCACACTGTGATGGTTGCAACACTGGGTTAGTCTGACAGCAACACTCAACACTAACACTGTTATGGTTGTAACACTGGGTTAGTCTGACAGCAACACACAACACTAACACAGTGATGGTTGCAACACTGGGTTAGTCTGACAGCAAACACAACACTAACACTGTTATGGTTGCAACACTGGGTCAGTCTGACAGCAACACACAACACTAACATTGTGATGGTTGCAACACTGGGTTAGTCTGACAGCAACACACAACACTAACACTGTTATGGTTGCAACACTGGGTTAGTCTGACAGCAACACACAACACTCACACTGTGATGGTTGCAACACTGGGTTAGTCTGACAGCAACACACAACACTAACATTGTGAAAGGTTGCAACACTGAGTTAGTCTGACAGCCCCAAAACAACCCAAACCCCCTCACACTTTGATGGTTGCAACACTTTGTTAGACTGACAGCAACACACAACACTAACACAGTGGTGGATGCAACACTGGGTTAGGCTGACAGCAACACACAACACTAACACTGTGATGGTTGCAACACTAGGTTGGTCTGACAGCAACACACAACACTCACACTGTGATGGTTGCAACACTGGGTTAATCTGACAGCAACACACAACATTTACACTGTCATGGTTGCAAACACTGGGTTAGTCTGACAGCAACACTCAACACTAACACTGTGATGGTTGCAACACTGGGTTAGTCTGACAGCAACACACAACACTAACACAGTGATGGTTGCAACACTGGGTTAGTCTGACAGCAACACTCAACACTAACACAGTGATAGTTGCAACACTGGGTTAGTCTGACAGCAACACACAACACTAACACAGTGATGGTTGCAACACTGGGTTAGTCTGACAGCAACACACAACACTAACACAGTGATAGTTGCAACACTGGGTTAGTCTGACAGCAACACACAACACTAACACAGTGATGGTTGCAACACTGGGGTTTGTCCCAACGCAACACACAACACTAACATTGTATGGTTGCAACACTGGGTTTTAAAGTGACAGCAACACACAAAAACTAAACATGTGATGGTTGCAACACTGGGTTAATGTCAGCAACCACCAACACTAACACTGTGATGGTTGCAACACTGGGTTAGTCTGACAGCAACACACAACACTAACATTGTGATGGTTGCAACACTGGGTTAATGTGACAGCAACACACAACACTAACATTGTGATGGTTGCAACACTGGGTTAATGTGACAGCAACACACAACACTAACACTGTGATGGTTGCAACACTGGGTTAGTCTGACAGCAACACACAACACTCACACTGTGATGGTTGAAACACTGGGTTAGTCTGACAGCAACACACAACACTAACACTGTGATGGTTGCAACACTGGGTTTGTGACAGCAAACACACACAACATGGATGGGGTTGCAACACTGGGTTAGTTGACGCAACACACAACACTACACTGTGATGGTTGCAACATGGGTTAGTTGACGCAAAACACAACACTAACACTTTGATGGTTGCAACACTGGGTTAGTCTGACAGCAACACACAACACTAACACTGTAATGGTTGCAACACTGGGTTAGTGTGACTGCGACACACAACACTAACACTTTGATGCAACACTGGGTTAGTCTGACAGCAACACACAACACTCACACTGTGATGGTTGCAACACTGGGTTAGTCTGACAGCAACACACAACACTAACACTGTGATGGTTGCAACACTGGGTTAGTCTGACAGCAACACACAACACTAACACTGTAATGGTTGCAACACTGGTTAGTGTAGCGACAACAACACTAACACTTGATGCAACACTGGTTAGTCTGACAGAACACAAACACTCACCTGTGATGGTTGCAACACTGGGTTAGTCTGGGCAGCAACACACAAAAAACTAACACTGTATGGTTGCAACACTGGGGTTAGTTGACAGCAACACACAACACTAACACTGATGGGTTTCAACACTGGGTTATCTGACGCAACACACAACATTAAACACTGTGATGGTTGCAACACATGGGTTAGTCCCGACAGCAACACACAAAAACTAACAAATGTGATGTTGCAACACTGGGTTAGTGACAGCAACACACAACAAAACACAGTGATGGTTGCAACACTGGTTAGTCTGACAGCAACACACAACAATAACACAGTGATGGTTGCAACACTGGGTTTATTGACAGCAACACACAACACTAACACAGTGATGGTTGCAACACTGGGTTAGGTGCAGCAACACCAAACAATAACACGTGATGGTTGCAACACTGAGTTAGCTGCAGCAACACACAACACTAAAACAGTGATGGTTGGGAACACTGGGTTAAGGAGACAGCAACACACAACACTAACACAGTGATGGTTGCAACACTGGGTTAGCTGACAGCAACACCAACACTAACAAGTGATGGTTGCAACACTGGTTAAGGTGAAAAGCAACAACAACACTAAACACAGTGATGGTTGCAACACTGGGTTAGGCTGACAGCAACACACCAAAACTAACACAGTGATGGTTGCAACACTGGGTTAGGCTGACCCGCAACACACAACACTAACAAGTGATGGTTTCAAACTGGGTTAATTGACAGCAACAACCAACACTAACACAGTGATGGTTGCAACACTGGGGTTAAGGTGACAGCAACACACAACACTAACACAGTGATGGTTGCAACACTGGGTTAGGCTGACAGCAACACACAACACTAACACAGTGATGGTTGCAACACTGGGTTAGTCTGACAGCAACACACAACACTAACACAGTGATGGTTGCAACACTGGGTTAATGTGACAGCAACACACAACACTAACACAGTGATGTTGCAACACTGGGTTAGGCTGACAAACAACACACAACACTAACACAGTGATGGTTGCAACACTGGGTTTTGTCTGACAGCAACAAAACAAAAACTAACACAGTGATGGTTGCAACACTGGGTTTGGCTGACAGCAACACACAACACTAACACAGTGATGGGTTTCAACACTGGGTTAGGCTGACAGCAAACATACACTAACCAGTGATGGTTGCAACACTGGGTTAGGCTGACAGCAACACACAACACTAACACAGTGATGGTTGCAACACTGGGTTAGGCTGACAGCAACACACAACACTAACACAGTGATGGTTGCAACACTGGGGTTAGGCTGACAGCAAGCAACACTAAAAACAGTGATGGTTCAACACTGGGTTAGGCTGACAGCAACACACAACACTAACACAGTGATGGGTTTCAACACTGGTTAGGCTGACAGCAACACACAACACTAAACACAGTGATGGTTGCAACACTGGGTTAGGCTGACAGCAACCCCCAAAACTAACACAGTGATGGTTTTTAACACTGGTTAGGCTGAAGCAAAAACACCCAACCTAACACAGTGATGGTTGCAACACTGGGTTAGCTGACAGCAACAAAACAACACTAACACAGTGATGGGTTTTCAACACTGGGTTAGGCTGACAGCAACACACAACACTAACACAGTGATGGTTGCAACACTGGGTTAGCTGAACAACACACAACACTAACACAGTGATGGTTGCAACACTGGGTTAGGCTGACACCCAAAACACAACACTAAACACAGTGATGGTTGCAACACTGGGTTATCTGACAGCACACACACAACACTAACACAGTGATGTTGCAACACTGGGTTAGGCTGAAAAACACACAACACTAACAGTGATGGTTGCAACACTGGGTTAGGCTGAAAACACACAACACTAACACAGTGATGGTTGCAACACTGGGTTTTGTCTGACAGCAACACACAAACACTAACACAGTGATGGTTGCAACACTGGGTTAGGCTGAAGAACACAAAAACACTAAACAGTGATGGTTTTCAACACTGAGTTAGGCTGAAGAACACACAACACTAACACACAGTGATGGTTGCAACATGGGGTTAGGCTGACACCAACACACAACACTAAAAACAGTGATGGTTGCAACACTGGTTATCTGACAGCAACACCAAAAACACTAACACAGTGATGGTTGCAACCCCTGGGTTAGGCTGACAGCAACACACAACACTAACACAGTGATGGTTGCAACACTGGGTTAGTCTGACAGCAACACACAACACTAACACAGTGATGGTTGCAACACTGGGTTAGCTGACCCGCAACACACAACCTGCACAGGATTTAAACAATGTGGTTGTTGACTGGGACAAAACTAAAACCCGTGGTGGGTTTGGCAACCCCTGGGGTTTGTCTGACAGATTTTACACACCTAACCGTAATTTTTTGTAACAGGGTTTAGTTAAGCCCAACCCTCTTAAGGAATTTTCATATTTAAATTATTTTTACATTTTTTTAAAATTTTTTTTTTTGGTTTTGAGGAACTGAAAAAAGTATTTACCCGGGGGGTTTGTTTTAAGATTTTTTTGGTTTTAATAGTTATCTGTTATTATTATTTTAAAAAAGAGTTTAAAAATTATGCCCTGGATCACCCATGCATAATTTATCATCATATTAATTTAAATAAATTTTTATTAAATCTGATTTTCTTAAATAATAAAAAAAAAATTTTTTTCTTATGGGATTGTAGAGAAACTGAAAAAAAATATTGTTTTTAAGGCGTTTTTAATTTGATAGATTTTTTCGTGTTTTTGGGATATAGATATGTCTGATTATTATTATTATAATCAAGGGGGAAGAGCTAAACCCGGAGGATTATACAGCACCTGGCATCGACACCATGCCTAACCCTTCTAGGGTAGGGTAGGTGCCTGAGCCCGAGCCTTTAGCTCATAAGATTGTCATTCCCATTAGACCCCTTGGGGCGGGGATGGCAGACCAGAGAGGCCTAGCTTGTGGCTAGGCCTGGGGACAGTTGGTCCCAAAGATGAGGAGGTACTTGTGCCTCCTCCCATGGCAGACTTAGGTCTCAGACATTCCCTAAAGAGGGAGCCAAGGCCGGGCCACCACTTGGAAAAGGCCCGGGCCAGGAGAATACCGGCTAATCTTTAATAATAATAATAATAATACAGCACCTGGAAGGGGGGGATGTGGAAGGTATTCAGGCTTAATTGGGGGAACTGGAGCACAGATCCAATTCCCTAAATCAAGAGCCCCTCACCAACATCAAGGAACCTTTCTTGAGGGGATAGATATGTCTGAGATAACTTGAGAACGTCACTTCAAGTTAGTTTCAAACTTAGTGATTCTTTATGGAAAGTTTGAATTAGATTTGGTTTGTGTACGTTCTATTTTTGTCACTTTTATTGCAGGAATTGTGCGAATAATTTGTGAATGCTTCTTCTGATTCCCTTCAGATCTTCACTGCTGATACTTGACACCATTACAAAGTTAAGCCGCACTCTGCACTGTTCCAGTCTCGTGCATTGAGGGTCATGGGGCTGGGGTTATGCATTACAGGGATACTTTTCTCGGATCGTTCAGCCACAGAAATACATCTATTTTTACCTGATATTCTTTTTTTTTTTTAATAAATTGCATCATCCCATTTATTATATTATACGAAAATTTTCGTAAAAATTAACTATTTTATCAGTCATAATAAATTCTTTTAGTTCCTCCAGAACTGTGTCTTAGTGCATGACGTCTCATGACGTCTCATGACGTCTCATGACGTCTCATGACGTCTCATGACGTCTCATGACGTCGCATGACGTCTCATGACGTCTCATGATGTCTCATGATGTCTCATGACGTCTCATGACGTCTCATGATGTCTCATGACGTCTCATGATGTCTCATGATGTCTCATGATGTCTCATGACGTCTCATGATGTCTCATGATGTCTCATGATGTCTCATGATGTCTCATGACGTCTCATGATGTCTCATGACGTCTCATGATGTCTCATGATGTCTCATGACGTCTCATGACGTCTCATGACGTCTCATGACGTCTCATGATGTCTCACGTCACAACTGTAAACACCTCTCAGAAGACATGAAGCTGCGGTGAGTGAACTGGCCTCCTGCTGTCACACCTGCTTCACATGGGCTGAAAAAAATTATCCTTTGAAAACCTTTGAAAAGTTTCGAGAGTCTATCTGCTCTCTGAGCCCGGCCATGGGCCAGGCTCGTTCTGTCAGTTTACCCATAAGTTTTTTAATCTTATAATTATGTTTTTATGTTTGCAATTTCAATTTTCTTACCATGTATTTTTATTACTAATATTTCTACTTTCATGTCTTAATTTTTTTAATTGTTATCTGATTTAAGTCAGACTATATCAGGTTTCTTCTGACATATATTTTTCCTTAGTAAAATTCTCCCACTGTTTCAGTGTACAAAATATTTAAACTTGTGCTCATCTCTCCTCCTTTTCTATCTATATATTTTTATATTTATTTAAACTCTAAGCACTCCGTTGTATAACCCTTGTGGTTTAGCGCTTCTTCTTTATTATGATAATAATTCACCTCTAAGTAGTGTTTACAAAATTCTTTCTTACCACTACGTCTCTTGGGAAAGTTTTGCCTAATTTTTATATACTTTAAGTCTTCCAGTTCCTTTATTCCCTGTAGTTCTGAGTAGCAAGTGTTATTTACTCTTTATCTGCAGAAATGTTACTCATAGCGGACTGGTCTTATTGTTTGTCATATATTGCAGTTCTCGTGTATAAGTACACTAATAACCCGCACATAGTAGACTCAAACTTCTGAGGACATTTCGGTCCGATTCGGACCATTAAGTAGTCAAAGAAGCAGGAGAGTAATGAAGCCGGTATATATACGAGAGGAGGGCGAGGCCGGGAGATAGACGAGGTAGAAGTAATAATATGAAAGAAGTAGTCGTAGTTGTGATAAAAGTAGTTACAGTAGTAGTAGTAGTAGTAGTAGTAGTAGTAGTAGTAGTAGTAGTAGTAGTCGTAGTAGAAGTAGGTAGGAGGAGTTGTGGTAGTGACACAACATTCAGTGAGTGAAGTGTAGCGAGACAATAGTGGTGTTAGTATTAGTAGTAGACGATACAGTAGAAGTGGATGAAGTCTAAGGAGAGTTAAACCCACGAGGGTGGGACTAAAAACACAGGAGGAAAGTCTTGAAACAGAACTCATCTAAGCAGAGGACAAGAAAGGCAAAGAAAATATAGAAAGGAGAAGAGGTAAGAAGAGGGATAAATATCAGGTGAGGTCACGAGTGTTCTGAGTTTGGAACATTTGACAATGTAATGAGAAAGGAAGTCAGAGTGCATAAAGGATGCTTCAACAATACTGCGTCTGTGCTCCTTAAGTCTGTGAGAAAGAGAGCAGCCAGTATATACTCGTGAATGCTTAAATACCCTAAGCATTTTGTCCTCCCATATTTGTTTCATTCTCTTCTTTGATTCTCTTTGTTCTTGATTTATAAGAGCGCCATCTACAAAAAGCTTAGTTCTCGTTGCGACAACAGATGGCACTTTCTTTGCTTTCTTCAGAAAATTTTCTTGATATACCTTCTCTTCTTAAGAATTTGAAAATCAAAGTTGTATTTAAAAATCTCGATGGAGTAAACAAAATGATTAAGAATTCCCCCCAAAAATGCTGAATACTGCATCAATAAAATTCCCTGTAAAAATTATAATGAAGTTTAAGGTCAAACTGGAGAAAGTCTTGAACTAAGATTACAGCAATATAAATATAGCATTAGAACTGGACAAGAATTTAATGTTCTGGTTATACATGTCAGAGATTTTAACTATCCAATTGATTTTGAAAGACTGAGAAAGTTGCATCAGTCAGGTCCATAACTGAGCGAAATATAATCGAATCAAGCTTCATAAAAAGTAGTGTAGATTGTAATATGAATATAAGTTTAGGGTTGTATAAATTAGATTTACTTATAATGGATAGAATTTGTATGGATTTTAAACTATGCCTGACATGTTACTCCTAAATTTTTGCTTGACATATGACCTAAATATATTTTCACTCGACTCCCACGTTCAGTGAGGTCATAAGATAGGTCATATCTCAGCTTTATTTTTACTATTCCTAGATAATGTGAGAAATCACGAAAGCGTTTGGGATTTCGCTATTTTTTCACTGTAGTTATTTTTCATATTGTGATATCACATGTTTCCTGTGATCTTATTGGATATATGTGTACTTACATATTTGTGGTTGCAGGAGTCGAGTCACAGCTTCTGGCCCCTCCTCCTCGCTGGTCGCCACTAGGGCAACTCTCTCCTTGCTCAATGAGCTTTAACGTATCTCTTCCACTTTCTGACAGCTCTACGACTGAAGAAAAACTTCCTAACATCCCTGTGACTCATCTGAGTCTTCAACTTCCAGCTGTGACCCCTTGTTGCTGTGTCCCATCTCTGAAACATTCTGTCCCTATCCAGCTTGTCAATTCCTCTCAGTATTTTATGTGTCGTTATCATGTCTCCCCTAACTCTCCTGTCCTTTTGCGTGATCAAGTCGATTTCTCTTAACTTCTCCTCGTAGGACATACCTCTCAGCTCCGGGATTAGTCTTGGTGTAAACCTTTGCACTTTTTCTAATTTTTGACGTGCTTGACTAGATGTGGGCTCCATACTGGTGCTGCATACTCCAACATGAGCCTAACGTACACGGTGTATAGTGTCTTGAACGATTCCCCGCTAAGGTGTCGAAACGCTGTTCTTAGGCTTGCAAGGCGCTCATATACTGCAGCAGTTATTTGGTTGATGTGCGCCTCAGATGTGCTCGGTGTTATACTCACTCCAAGATCCTTTTCCTTGAGTAAAGTTTGTAGTCTTTGACCCCCTAGGCTGTATACTGTCTGCGGTCTTCTTTACCCTTCCGCGAGCTTCATGACTTTTCACTTGGTGGGGTTGAACTCCAGGAGCCATTTGCTGGACAAGGCCTGTAGCCTGTCTAGATCCCTTTGTAGTCCTGCCCGGTCCTCCTCCGATTGAATTCTCCTCATTAACTTGACATCGTCTGGAAACAGACATTTCTGAGTCTACTCCTTCCGTCATTCACATATACCAGAAACAGCACCGGCCCTAGGACTGACCCCTGTGGAACCCCGCTCGCCACAGGCGCCCACTCTGACACCTCGTCGCGAACCATGACTCGCTGCTGTCTTCCTGTCAGTTATTCTCTGATCCACTGTAGTGTCTTCCCTGTTATTCCTGCCTGGTCCTCCAGCCTTTGCACTAATCTCTTGTGTGGAACTGTGTCAAAAGCCTTCTTACAGTCCAAGAAAATGCAATCTACCCACCCCTCTCTCTTGTCTTACTGCCGTCACCCTGTCACAGAACTCCAGTAGGTTCGTGACACAGAATTTCCCGTCCCTGAATCCGTGTGTTTGTTTGTGTGTGTGTATGTGTGTGTGTGTGTGTACTCACCTAGTTGTACTCACCTAGTTGAGGTTGCAGGGGTCGAGTCCAAGCTCCTGGCCCCCGCCTCTTCACTGGTTGCTACTAGGTCACTCTCCCTGAACCGTGAACTTTATCATACCTCTGCTTAAAGCTATGTATGGATCCTGCCTCCACTACATCACTTCCCAAACTATTCCACTTCCTGACTACTCTGTGGCTGAAGAAATACTTCTTAACATCCCTGTGATTCATCTGTGTCTTCAACTTCCAACGGTGTCCCCTTGTTACTGTGTCCAATCTCTGGAACATCCTGTCTTTGTCCACCTTGTCAATTCCTCTCAGTATCTTGTATGTCGTTATCATGTCCCCCCTATCTCTCCTGTCCTCCAGTGTCGTCAGGTTGATTTTCCTTAACCTCTCCTCGTAGGATATACCTTTTAGCTCTGGGACTATTCTTGTTGCAAACCTTTGCACTTTCTCTAGGTTCTTTACGTTGGCTAGGTGTGGGTTCCAAACTGGTGCCGCATACTCCAATATGGGCCTAACGTACACGGTGTACAGGGTCCTGAACGATTCCTTATTAAGATGTCGGAATGCTGTTCTGAGGTTTGCTAGGCGCTCATATGCTGCAGCAGTTATTTGGTTGATGTTCGCTTCAGAAGATGTGCCTGGTGTTATACTCACCCCAAGCTCTTTTTCCTTGAATGAGGTTTGTAGTCTCTGGCCCCCTAGAGTGTACTCCGTCTGCGGTCTTCTTTGCCCTTCCCCAATCTTCATGACTTTGCACTTGGTGGGGTTTAACTCCAGGAGCCAATTGCTGGACCAGGTCTGCAGCCTGTCCAGATCCTTTGTAGTTTGCCTGGTCTTCGATCGAATGAATTCTTCTCATCAACTTCGGAGTCTATTCCTTCCGTCATGTCGTTCACAAATACCAGAAACAGCACTGGTCCTAGGACTGACCGCTGTGGGACCCCGCTTGTCACAGGTGCCCACTCTGACACCTCCCCACGTACCATGACTCGCTGCTGTCTTCCTGACAAGTATTCCCTGATCTATTGTGGTGCCTTCCCTGTTATCCCTGCTTGGTCCTCCAGTTTTTGCACTAATCTCTTGTGTGGAACTATGTCAAACGCCTTCTTGCAGTCCAAGAAAATGCAATCCACCCACCCCTCTCTCTCTCTTGTCTTACTGCTGTCACCATGTCATAGAACTCCAGTAGGTTTGTGACACAGGATTTACCGTCCCTGAAACCATGTTGGCTGGTGTTAATGAGATCATTCCTTTCTAGGTGTTCCACCACTCTTCTCCTGATAATCTCCATGACTTTGCATACTATACATGTCAGTGACACTGGTCTGTAGTTTAGTGCTTCATGTCTGTCTCCTTTTTTAAAGATTGGGACTACATTTGCTGTCTTCCATGCCTCAGGCAATCTCCCTGTTTCAAAAGATGTATTGAATATTGTTGTTAGGGGCACGCATAGCACCTCTGCTCCCTCTCTCAGGACCCAAGGAGAGATGTTATCCGGCCCCATTGCCTTTGAGGTATCTAGCTCACTTAGAAGCCTCTTCACTTCTTCCTCTGTTGTGTGTACTGTGTCCAGCACTTGGTGGAGTGCCCCACCTCTCCGTCTTTCTGGAGCCCCTTCTGTCTCCTCTGTGAACACTTCTTTGAATCTCTTGTTGAGTTCCTCACATACTTCACGGTCTTTTCTTGTAGTCTGTGTCTACTCACCTAATTGTACTCACCTAATTGTGGTTGCAGGGGTCGAGACTCAGCTCCTGGCCCCGCCTCTTCACTGATCGTTACCAGGTCCTCTCCCTCTCTGCTTCCTGAGCTTTGTCATACCTCTTCTTAAAACTATGTATGGTTCCTGCCTCCACTACTTCACTTCCTAGGCTATTCCACTTCCTGACGACTCTATGACTGAAGAAATACTTCCTAACGTCCCTGTGACTCGTCTGAGTCTTCAGCTTCCAGTTGTGACCCCTTGTTTCTGTGTCCCCTCTCTGGAACATCCTATCTCTGTCCACCTTGTCTATTCCCCGCAGTATCTTGTATGTCGTTATCATGTCTCCCCTGACCATTCTGTCCTCCAGTGTCGTCAGTCCGATTTCTCTCAACCTTTCCTCGTACGACATTCCCCTGAGCTCTGGGACTAGCCTTGTTGCAAACCTTTGTACTTTTTCTAACTTCTTGACGTGCTTGACCAGGTGTGGGTTCCAGACTGGTGCTGCATACTCCAGTATGGGCCTAACATACACAGTGTACAGTGTCTTGAACGATTCCTTATTAAGGTATCGGAACGCTATCCTCAGGTTTGCCAGGCACCCGTATGCTGCAGCAGTTATTTGGTTGATGTGTGCCTCCGGTGACGTTCTCGGTGTTATGGTCACCCCAAGGTATTTCTCTCTGAGTGAGGTCTGTAGTCTTTGTCCACCTAGCCTATACTCTGTGTGTGTGTGTGTGTGTGTGTGTGTGTGTGTGTGTGTGTGTGTGTGTGTGTGTGTGTGTGTGTGCGTGCGTGTGTGTGTGTGTGTTTACTTATATGTGGTTTACGTGGTTGCAGGAATCGAGTGTCAGCTCCTGGCCCCGCCTCTTCGCTGATCTAGGTAGCTGCCTGAGCGGCTAATTTACTATACACCTGCAGGTCATCCTGTGAGCGGTAGCGGAAAAGAAAACAAGGATTACAGAGGTCACAAAGGGTCGTTGTCACACACAAGTAAACATTGTTTAATGCAACAAAAAAAAAATTTACATTTTATATTTTACAGTTTCTTCATATAGTTGTTGTAGAGAGTGCAGTAAGGAATGCAGTATCAAAATTACTTTCCGTAAAGACAGTTTGTTCATCTAGTCGATGCAAAATGGGGATACGACCTTAAGATTTCAAATATTTTATGATTAACAATGAGGTGATTTGCCATATCCTGTAAGGTTTGCATGGAGGTGTTTCTGAAGTTGTTTGTTTGGTCACTCTACGATACAATGTTCCAGTGTATGGCCCTGTCTTGGTCTACACACTTTGTATTTTGTCAATGACATCCCCATACAAACCGTATTGCCGGTGATAATCATAGCTAAGCCTTAGTCTAGCAGCAACATCTTGTAATCTGCTGACATTTCATTATGATGGACAATGGATCTGCTAGTTCCTAGCTGTACTGTTTTACTTTCCTCAAACTCTCTTGCTAGTTCTTTTCTGACAATGTTTCGTAAACTGTTGTTTGAAAAAACAAAGTTATACTCAACATTCTCTTTCTTTGATACTTGTTTAGCTGATTCATCAACTTCGTCATGCTCCTGGAGGCCTATATGAGAGGGAAGGGGGGTCAAAAACCTTAACTGCAATCTCTCACTAAATGATTTGTGTATATTTGTGATCTTCCGCTACCGTCCACATGATAGATATGGAATGAGCAATAAATTAGCCACTTCGGCTGCAATATCTAAAATCTAAATTTTAATACACAAGAACATTACATTCCGGTCTCGAGCAGCTTAGAGCAACTATTGAGGAAAAACAGTCAGTTACAATTACACTGTGAGGCGATGGTTTTCACAAGCTTGAGAGCAACAAATATGGCAAAGAGTACAGTTTGTAAGGTACAAACCCAGTTATTAATTCTAATACACCTCTGTATTATTGTCCCAACAGGCTCGCTCACACTAACAGCACTTCCAGTCCTCCCGCTGTCAGGGTTAAAGCTGGGTACTCGTGTTCCTGTTTCCAGTCTCTCAAATAATTTGTCACTATTCACTCTATCACTTCCTCTCAAATGCAAATATTTTACAGCATTTTATTAGTTGTCAAATGAGACCAAAATGATTATCCTAAAATAACGTACAACAGAGTAAGAGGGAATTATGCCAAGCTCATTGTTAATGTATTGCCCAACAAGAAAGGAAAGTAATCATTATTGCAGCAGCAATTAAAGCAGTCATAATTGTGGCAGACTCAGTGATAATAGTACCGTACTGAAAATTAAAGAGTTTTCCTAGACATTAGCAGAGGGCTGTGCAGGATGGCTCCTTCTTGTTGCAGCTGCAACACTGACTAAATGATTTTTCGACAAACGCAATTTGTTACTTCTTGGCACACCGCTGCCACATGTGGGATGGTAATCTACCGTGAAACAACCTTTCTTTCAACTCTTTTCCAACCATGCAGGCAAGTGTCTGGTTCTCTAACTAGTGGCTCATGGACAGACACCCAAATGCTGGCTTGGTACAGAGCCTTCTGACAGTTGTAGTACAGAACATTCCGAGTTAGTGGGATGATCTGTATATTCTCTTTCATAGACTTGAAAAATGTGGTGCTCAAGAAAATTGAAAAGTGGATTTACTATCTTCAGTTCATTAAAGAGCTGGAAGGAATCCGTAGCCTCACCTTTGCTCCAAAGCCTACAAGGCTTTGGAGCAAAGGTGTTTGAACGGCCTCTCAGGCCAGAAGTTGAGTCATAGCCAGAGACTGCAGCAATGAGAAAAGGGGCATTACATAGTTTTATTCCTAAAGTTTGAGTAATGTCGCTGATGTTCATAATGCACTGATGTTGCTCCCGTTACCGTAGCTGACAGAAACTTCTCATTTGCTAACAAATGTGGCTTCAAAGAGAAGAAAATGATATGTAAGATTGATCACATCATAGTGAGAGATCCTCACAAAAATGTTTGAATGCGGCGGGTCATCATATAACTAAGACCCGAATCAGGAAACACTTGTCCTGTTTCCTGACAAACCTTACCTAACCTACTTTGAATGACCTGTCCTCAGAAGATGAAGAATGTGCAGCACGAGTCATCCGTCTGCTTCCCGTTGGTATAATTCTTCATTAATGTCTCGGCTTCGTCCCCAGTGCTTGACTATCTTCCCATCACCTCTGGAGATGTACAGATCACCTCAGTGATCTATACATCACCAGATCCAGAAGTACCCTGTATGTCAACACAGCCACGGGGAAGCAAATAAAGGAAACTTTAGTGCTTTCAAAGTACAAGACCGTCATCAGAAACTCGATCATTCAATGTGTTTCCAGTCACTGACCGTGTGTTTCCAGTCACTCACTGTGTGTTTCCAGTCACTAACCGTGTGTTTCCAATCACTCACTGTGTGTTTCCAGTCACTGACCGTGTGTTTCCAGTCGCTCACTGTGTGTTTCCAGTCACTCACTGTGTGTTTCCAGTCACTCACTGTGTGTTTCCAGTCACTCACTGTGTGTTTCCACTCACTGTGTGTCTCCAGTCACTCACTGTGTTTCCAGTTGCTCACTGCGTGTTTCCAGTCACTCACTGAAATTTTCCAGTCACTCAATGAATCAAATTGGGTTAGCCAGGAAATCTGTCTGTAACACTCTCAAGCCGCACAGCATCCAAACAGAAGACACTAGGAATAAAAGCTCCCAGGCAGGCAAGACGATGGAAACATAAAGGGAACCTCAATAAGATATGATCAGTACCATTAACAACCCCATGATCGTCTCCTACAACTACTGCTTAATCTATGAGTGCTTTGCTCTACGAAGTGACCGAGAGTTGTATATTACAAGATACAATGTTGCTGAGTGGGCGGGTGAGTCTATGACGTAAATGTTCATCACTCGAACTGAATTCTTTGGAATAATTCGATCATCCGTTGTTACTCGAGTTTAGTACAATTATTATCGGTGTAGTTATTATCATGAACGTTATCTCAGTAAAATCATAGATGGTATGAATTTAAAACTTTAATGAATATAGTTATACAAGATGACAGTCAAGCCGATACGACACCAGACTTCCAACTACGATTATTATTATTATTATTATTATTATTATTATTATTATTATTATTATTATTATTATTATTATTTATTATTATTGTTGATATTCTTATTATTATTATTATTATTATATTATTATTATTATTATTATTATTATTATTATTATTATTATTATTATTATTATTAAGCGTTAAATACGTAGGGGCCATACAGCGAGTATGAGCGAGTATGTAATAAATATGAGTACAGTGGACCCTTAAAGAATGAGTCAAAAATATATTTTAATTAAATTACGTTAGGATTGTACATTATATCATTGTGTAAACACCTATCTGAGGCTATAGTCGTAAATGTATCAGTCAAATAGTCGTAATATAGTCGTAATACGTCTAGTCCTCCAACCACATTACAGTGCATCAGCCATATATTCTAGACACCTACGACTCAGCAATTTCCATGTCATACTCATGTGTGTTTACAGTCATCATTGTGTGTTTCCAGTCCACTCAAGCGATGTTCCTTAATCCAGTCACTGCACTGGTGTTTCCAGTACTGACCGTGTGTTGTCACGTGAGCACTACGTGCGTTTCCTCATAGTCCAGACTCACTGTGTGTTTTCATCACTGTGGTTCTCTACCAATCACTGATTGTATTTTCAGGTACACTCACTGTGTGTTTCCAGTCATTCATCTGTAACTTTTCCAGTCAATCACGTATGTTTCCAGTCACTCACTGTGTGTTTCCAGTCACTCACTGTATGTTTCCAGTCACTGCATGTTTCCAGTCACTCACTGTGTGTTTCCAGTCACTCACTGTATGTTTCCAGTCACTCACTGTGTGTTTCCAGTCACTCACTGTATATTTCCAGTCACTCACTGTGTGTTTCCAGCCACTCACTGTATGTTTCCAGTCACTCACTGTATGTTTCCAGTCACTCACTGTATGTTTCCAGTCACTTATTGTATGTTACCAGTCACTCATTATGTTTCCAGTCTCTCACTGTATGTTTCCAATCACTCACCGTGTGTTTCCAGTCACTCACTATATGTTTCCAGTCACTCACTCACTGTATGTTTCCAGTCACGAATGAGCTAAGGGCCAATAGAGGAAAATATGTGCAACCCAGATTATTTAATTATGTTTGTTAATTATATGGGTTAAAGTTATAGGAGTTACGATCCCAATGTTAGGTTATCCTGACATGTGAATATAGGACACAAAATGCGGGTTATGGCTTTTAATTGTGAAAACGTTTCGCTCAAGAGGGACTTTATCAATTCACAGAGAGAACAAGACATGGGTAGTGACATGGGCTGTAGAAAGGTTTTGATGTGTTTGAATAAGGTGATGTAAGTAGCTAGCAGAGTAAGTAAGGTGATAGCGGTATCAGATACTGGGAGAATAAATCATGCTAAAACTTCTGAGATTATGAATGATCCTGAATTTTGATTAATGTTATTCGTTGTGGCTATAACTGAGGTTTCAAGATATAATCTGCTGCGAGAGTCACTTTCTTTGATGATAAATCTTGCTTCTGGGAAGATCTTAAGATGGTTTTCGGTGTTTCTGTGTAGAGTGTATGAATTGACTCACGAAATCGTAATGACACGATTGCAAACAATCGCGGGTTCCATCCCCGTCCGTGGTATGGTTTGTGTATATATTTTTAGTGTCATCGCTAAGCATGGGTTAATGTGTTCTTTAACTCTGGTGTCCAGGTCTCCATTGATGTGTTCTTTAACTCTGGTATCCAGGCCTCTGTTAATGTGTTCTTTAACTCTGGTGTACAGGTCTCCATTGATGTGTTCTTTAACCTGGTTTCCTGGTCTCCACTGATGTGTTCTTTAACTCTGGTGTCCAGGTCTCCATTGATGTGTTCTTTAACTCTGGTATCCAGGCCTCTGTTAATGTGTTCTTTAACTCTGGTTTCCTGGTCTCCATTGATGTGTTTTTTAACCTGGTTTCCTGGTCTCCACTGATGTGTTCTTTGACTCTGGTGTCCAGGCCTCTGTTAATGTGTTCTTTAACTCTGGTGTACAGGTCTCCATTTATGTGTTCTTTAACTCTGGTGTCCAGGCCTCTGTTAATGTCCAGGTCTCTGGAGGTTTTACCGACATAATTCTTGTCACAACCTCCACATGGTGGGGGATGTAGACACCGCCAGTTGTGTTCACTGCTTTCCTTTCCTTGAATAAGTCTCTTATGGTTTTTAGATGAAATGTTGGTGGCTCTAATATTGACTATAGATGAATGGTTCAGAGAACCGACATGTTGATAAATTAGACACATGTGCAACTCTTGGGAATCTTTATTGAGGAAACGTTTCGCCACACAGTGGCTTCATCAGTCCATACGTAGGAGAAACTTGAAGAACAGGAGGAGAATGAGGTAATCAGTCCCTCAACCTTGAGTTGATGTGTTCAGTCCATCAATCTTGAATAGAATACGGCATATCAGCGGAGAAGCAGCTTATAAACCGTATGGCAGGAGAGGTGCAGCAGTCATAGGTCGTGTAACATTTGTTCAATGTGGAAGTAGGTCGTGCCCAAGAATTAGGCAAGCGAAGAATTCCTAAGTATTAAGATCCCAAGAAGGTGCAGTGTCTGACAGATTTGTAGATGAATGGTTCAGAGAACCATTCGTGCCCAATTCTTGGGCACGACCTACTTCCACATTGAACAAATGTGACACGACCAATGACTGCTGCACCTCTCCTGCCATACGGTTTATAAGCTGCTTCTCCGCTGATATGCCGTATTCTATTCAAGATTGATGGACTGAACACATCAACTCAAGGTTGAGGGACTGATTACCTCATTCTCCTCCTGTTCTTCAAGTTTCTCCTACGTATGGACTGATGAAGCCACTGTGTGGCGAAACGTTTCCTCAATAAAGATTCCCAAGAGTTGCACATGTGTCTAATTTATCAATATTGACTTTAGCTGAGGTACTGAGAAGGTTGTTGCTGGTTTTGTTGACGGGGAGTAGAGTGCAACTGTTGGGTGTAGTCTCATAACTGGAGTTGTATAGTGTCTTCTCGACTTACTTTTTGACAGTCGATGTGAAATGTTGTGGTATTTAAGTTCAGCTAAAACGTGATATATTTATATTCTTCACTAGATGCCTCAGTGCAAGAGACTCTATGTGCTCTTAAAAAGACTCTAATGATGGTTATTGCTATGCCATGATGTGAATTATAATAAAGGTCGTTTTTATTCACATTTTGTATGAATTCCATCAAAAACTGAGTTACACCTGCATAAAAAAAGTTGATGAATTAGCCAAAGAAACAATCTTGAATGAGAAGTTGAATACAACCTACACACGTCTACGTCAGGCATTAGAAATAATTTTAGACGAGAAGTAAATAATGTATGCCTGCATCACACGGTATGCTGCACACCATGCCTGCATCACCGTATGCCCATCACCAGATGTAGCTGAATCACTCGGTATGCCTGCATCACACGGTATACCTGCATCACACAGTGTAGCTGAATCACTCGGTATGCCTGCATCACACGGTATACCTGCATCACACAGTGTAGCTGAATCACTCGGTATGCCTGCATCACACGGTATGCCTGCATCACACGGTATGCCTGCATCACACGGTATGCCTGCATCACACGGTATACCTGCATCACACAGTGTAGCTGAATCACTCGGTATGCCTGCATCACACGGTATACCTGCATCACACAGTGTAGCTGAATCACTCGGTATGCCTGCATCACTCGGTATGCCTGCATCACACGGTATACCTGCATCACACAGTGTAGCTGAATCACTCGGTATGCCTGCATCACTCGGTATGCCTGCATCACACGGTATACCTGCATCACACAGTGTAGCTGAATCACTCGGTATGCCTGCATCACTCGGTATGCCTGCATCACACGGTATGCCTGCATCACTCGGTATGCCTGCATCACACGGTATGCCTGCATCACACGGTATGCCTGCATCACACGGTATGCCTGCATCACAGGGTTATGCCTGCATCACTCGGTATGCCTGCATCACACAGTATGCCTGCATCACACGGTATGCCTGCATCACTCGGTATGCCTGCATCACTCGGTATGCCTGCATCACACGGTATGCCTGCATCACACGGTATGCCTGCATCACACGGTATGCCTGCATCACACGGTATGCCTGCATCACTCGGTATGCCTGCATCACACGGTATGCCTGCATCACACGGTATGCCTGCATCACACGGTATGCCTGCATCACTCGGTATGCCTGCATCACTCGTTATGCCTGCATCACTCGGTATGCCTGCATCACACGGTATGCCTGCATCACACGGTATGCCTGCATCACACGGTATGCCTGCATCACACGGTATGCCTGCATCACTCGGTATGCCTGCATCACACGGTATGCCTGCATCACTCGGTATGCCTCCATCACACGGTATGCTTGCATCACACGGTATGCCTGCATCACTCGGTATGGCTGCATCACACGGTATGCCTGCATCACACGGTATGCCTGCATCACACGGTATGCCTGCATCACACGGTATGCCTGCATCACACGGTATGCCTGCATCACTCGGTATGCCTGCATCACTCGGTATGCCTGCATCACTCGGTATGCCTGCATCACTCGGTATGCCTGCATCACACGGTATGCCTGCATCACACGGTATGCCTGCATCACACGGTATGCCTGCATCACACGGTATGCCTGCACATCGGTATGCCTGCATCACACGGTATGCCTGCATCACACGGTATGCCTGCATCACTCGGTATGCCTGCATCACTCGGTATGCCTGCATCACTCGGTATGCCTGCATCACTCGGTATGCCTGCATCACACGGTATGCCTGCATCACACGGTATGCCTGCATCACACGGTATGCCTGCATCACTCGGTATGCCTGCATCACTCGGTATGCCTCATCACTCGGTATGCCTGCATCACACGGTATGCCTGCATCACACGGTATGCTGCATCACTACGGTATGCCTGCATCACTCGGTATGGCTGCATCACACGGTATCCTGCATCACACGGTATGCCTGCATCACTCGGAATGCCTGCATCACACGGTATGCCTGCATCACTCGGAATGCCTGCATCACACGGTATGCCTGCATCACACGGTATGCCTGCCATCCACTCGGTATGCCTGCATCACACGGTATGCCTGCATCACCGGTATGCCTGCATCACTCGGAATGCCTGCATCACACGGAATGCCTGCATCACACGGTATGCCTGCATCACACGGTATGCCTGCATCACACGGTATGCTTGCATCACACGGTATGCCTGCATCACTCGGGTAATGCCTGCATCACATCGGTATGCCTGCATCACTCGGTATGCCTGCATCACACGGTATGCCTGCATCACTCGGTATGCTGCATCACTCGGTATGCCTGCATCACACGGTATGCTGCATCACACGGTATGCCTGCATCACACGGTATGCCTGCATCACTCGGTATGCCTGCATCACTCGGTATGCCTGCATCACTCGGATGCCTGCATCACTACGGTATGCCTGCATCACTCGGTATGCCTGCATCACACGGTATGGCTGCATCACACGGTAGCCTGCATCAACAGTATGCCTGCATCACTCGTATGCCTGCATCACACGTATGTCTGCATCACACGGTATACCTGCATCACACGGTATGCTGCATCACCTCTGTATGCCTGCATCACTCGGTATGCCTGCATCACTCGGTATGCCTGCATCACACGGTATGCCTGCATCACACGGTATGCCTGCATCACACGGTATGCCTGCATCACTCGGTATGCTGCATCACACGTATGCCTGCATCACTCGATATGGCCTGCATCACCGGTACATGCCTGCATCACACGGTATGCCTGCATCACTCGGTATGCCTGCATCACACGGTATGCCTGCATCACTCGGTATGCTTGCATCACACGGTATGCCTGCATCACACGGTATGCCTGCATCACACGGTATGCCTGCATCACTCGGTATGCCTGCATCACTCGGTATGCCTGCATCACTAGGTATGCCTGTATCACTCGGTATGCCTGCATCACTCGGTATGCCTGCATCACTCGGTATGGCTGCATCACACGGTATACCTGCATCACACGGTATGCCTGCATCACACGGTATGACTATAACACACGGTCGGGCTGCATCACAAAGTAGAATGGCTGCATCTCACGGTACGACCACATCAAAAAGTGTGGTTGTCTCACACGGTGTGGCTATATCCCATAGTGTGGCTGCATCACACGATATGGCTGCATTACACAGCATGGCTGCATCACTCGGTATTGCTACATCACACAGTGTGGCTCCCTCACACTGTGTGGCTCCCTCACACTCAGTGGCTACATCACATGATATAGCTGAATCACACGGTATGGCTACATCACATAGTATGGGTACACTGCATGATATGACTGCATCACACAGTGTGGCTACATCACATGGTATGACTGCATCACACAGTGTGGCTACATCACATTGTATGACAGCATCACACAGTGTAGCTACAACACATAGTATGACTGCATCACAGTGTGGCTATATTACAACCCAGGAGTCCCAAAGGCCTGTTATCCTGGGTGTAAAGGGAGCAAAATAAACACAGCAGAAAAACTTTTGACTTATATTATACTTCACAAATTTAGAACAGAAGTATGTAGAAGGCCTGGTCACAGACCGGGTGGCGGGGGCGTTGACCCCCGGAACTCTCTCCAGGTAAACTCCAGGTAAACTATATACACTATGTACAACAATAGGTATTAGTGCACTCCACGGTAAGCAAGGCAGAATAGAAGCCACTAGAGAGCAGACCGTGCTTCAACCAGCTCTAGAATGGGAATGACAAGGGCAGACAGGAGAGTGGTACCCACATCACCTCTGCGATTGCCAAAACCATCTTCTCATTGGCTGGAACCTGGGTACTGATTGAACAACGGGGCCCCATCGTCAACCCTTAGCCCCTAGTTCGCTGGTTGGGGGAGATAGCCTGTCAATGAGGGTGTGTACATGCGCCGAACAAAGGTTACGTACTCTTTGATACCACAGGATACATCACACGGTATGGCAGTATCACACAGTGTGGCTACATCACATGGTAAGGCTGCATCACACAATGTGGCTACATCACATGGTATGGGAGCATCACACAGTGTGGTTACATCATATGGTATGACAGCATCACAGTGTGGCTACATCACATGGTAAGGCTGCATCACACAATGTGGCTACATCACATTGTATGGCAGCATCACATGGAATGGTTGCATCACAAGGTGTGGCTGCATCACAAGCTGTGGCTGCATCACAAGGTGTGGCTGCATCACAAGATGTCGCTGCATCACAAGGTGTGGCTGCATCACAAGGTGTGGCTGCATCACAAGGTGTGGCTGCATCACACAGTGTAACATGTGGGACGGTGGCCAGACAATCAACTGGTAAAATTCTCAGGTGGTTGTCATTAGTGAAGGAGGGAGATGGAGGAGGGGGAGTGGGAGGTGGGGGAGTGGGAGGTGGGGGAGTGGGAGGATTAGGGAGTGGGAGGTGTGGGAGTGGGAGGAGTGGGAGTGGGAGGTGTGGGAGTGGGAGGAGGGGGAGTGGGAGGTAGGGATTGGTTCCCTCTGACCCCCACCACCTGTTCTCCATTCTTTTTATAAACAAAGTTGGGAACACTGTACCCTGCCACTCACCATTTACTGCTAACAACATACAGTCCACTACACACTACTAACCAGCCATCACACACACACACACACACACACAGTGAAGAGGCGGGGCCAGGAGCTATGACTCGACCCCTGCAACCACAACTAGGAGAGAACTAGATGAGCACACACACACATACACACACACACACACACACATACACACCAGTTTGGAACCCACACCTAGCCAAGCATGTAAAGAAACTAGAGAAAGTGTAAAGGTTTGCAACAAGACTAGTCCCAGAGCTAAGAGGTATGTCCTACGAGGAGAGGTTAAGGGAAATCAACCTGACGACACTGGAGGACAGGAGAGATAGGGGGGACATGATAACGACTTACAAAATACTGAGAGGAATTGACAAGGTGGACAAAGACAGGATGTTCCAGAGATTGGACACAGCAACAAGGGGACACAGTTGGAAGTTGAAGACACAGATGAATCACAGGGATGTTAGGAAGTATTTCTTCAGCCACAGAGTAGTCAGCAAGTGGAATAGTTTGGGAAGCGATGTAGTGGAGGCAGGATCCATACATAGCTTTAAGCAGAGGTATGATAAAGCTCACGGTTCAGGGAAGAGTGACCTAGTGGCGATCAGTGAAGAGGCGGGGCCAGGAGCTTGGACTCGACCCCTGCAACCTCAACTAGGTGAGTACAACTAGGTGAGTACACACACACACACAGACAAAATGGTAACTAACACCTACACACACACACACCTACACACACACACACCTACACACACACACCTACACACACACACACTACACACACACACAACCTACACACACACACACACCTACACACACACCACACCTACACACACACACCTCACACACACACACCTACACACACCACACCTACACACACACACACACCTACACACACAACACCTACACACACACACAACCTACACACACACACCTACACACACACACACCTACACACACACACCTACACACACACACACCTACACACACACACACACCTACACACACACACACACCTACACACACACACACCTACACACACACCTACACACACAACAGGCCTAGTGTCAAATCGACATGTGCCTAGGACAAAATGGTAACTAACTAACACACACACACACATACACACGCGCACTCCTATGACTCCTTTGAGTTAAAGAGATGTAAGGAAGTATTTCTTCAGTCACAGAGTTGTTAGTAAGTAAAGTAGCCTAGAACTTGACGTAGTGGAGGCGGGAATCATACATAATTTTAAGACGAGGTTTGATAAAGCTCATGGAGCAGGGAGAGAGAGGACCTAGTAGCAGTCAGCGAAGAGACGGGTCCAGGAGCTATGAATCGACCCCTACAACCACAAATAGGTGAGTACAAATGAGTATACACACACACACATACAAAAGTGAAAAAGAAAAAGCAAGAAAATAATATATACAGCTATTTTTAAAACTAAAAGAGCTAATGTTTATTTTCTTCAATCGCAGATACCCAAATTAAAATAGTGAAACAATAAAAATTTAATATACATAAACACCTTCAGGTGGAGGAACCTTAGAACGTTTATAAAAAGAATATGAAAAAATATCTGTCGAGAGACGATGAATTCTCTGGTTGACAACACGACGCTACGAGCGCAGACCAGATCTGCCGGAGTACATTACCTTTGTAATTTGTTCAACTATCAAAACTTTGAGGTCCAGTCCCTGGACGCATTATGTACCTCTGTAATCTTTTGACTGCCACCCACAGGATGGGTATAGGGTGCATATTAATGATATTAAACTAACTACGAGCGCAGTTTTAGCTCACGTAAGCAGAACTGCGAATGACCTGAGAAATAACATTCCTTCAGTAACGATAATTGTCTTCGTATGCTGAAGTGGACTCGACTTTTCGGCTTTCAGCGGTCTGGGACCATGATCGGCATCGATGCAGGTAAGACTGACCAGAGTGCGTAGACCGAACCATCTGTTGACTTAACCAGTGTGTCAGTGAACCATCTGTTGATATTACGAGTGGTCGGGAAGGGGAGTGAACCCTTTTGATTTAAAACCAGTGGCGTGGTGTGTGTGCCCAATACTGACTACTGGCCACAAATTTCAATTTGCTTTTTTAAAAGATGTGGAAATGGGAATATGTGGAGTCGGCTGATGACACACAACACACACACCCACGCAACCCACACCACACCCACACACACACCCCCAACACACAAACCCCACACACACACACACCACACACAAAAGTGGAAAAAGTACAGAAGGAGAGAACACACGAAAATGGGGGAGATCATCGCAGGGGAATGAGTACGCACGGGTAAGGAGGGGGCCCGCGACGTATGAAAATGACATAGATTCGAAATAAAGACGCCCCCGAAATGTTGTATAGCCACATCAGGGGAAGAAAAACAGTCAAAGACCGGTGATCAGTTAAAGGACAAAAGGGGGGAGAACTCACAGAAATGATCAGGGGTTTTGTGAGGAGCTAAAAGGAATTTAAGGAAGTTTTTACAGTAGAACAGGAAGGGCTGTGGGAAGAAGCACAGAAGGGAACTTCAAGAGGAATATCCCAAAATGTTGGATGACATACGAAAAAATGAGGAGGAGGTGAAGAAGCCTTAAGTGACTTGACCCCTAAAAGGCGAGGGGGACCGGACAACATTCCCCAGGGGTTCCTTGGGAAAAGGGCAGGACTTGCGTCCCTTTAACCACAATTTCAACACATCCCTTGAAATGGGCAAAACTACCGGGAAAAAATGGAAGACAGCAAATTAGCCCCATATTTAAGAAAGGAAACAAAAAACGAGGCACTAAATACAGACCTGTGTCTCTGAATGTATTTGTGAAAAGTCATGAAAAGTTATAGGAGAGTGGTCGAACACCGGGAAGGAACAAGATTTTAAATGAAAACCAGCAGGGTTCTGGAAGGAAAAATCTTGTATCACAACCCCCTGGAGTTTTTGCAAGGAAACAAATAAGACCGAGAGGAGGGGTGGGTAGTTCGTTTTCCTAGACTGCAAAAGGCCTTTGACACAGTTCCCCAAAAGAGATTGTGCAAAAGTGGAGGATCAGGCGCAGTAAAAGGGAGGGCATGCAATGGAAAAGAGAATACCTGACAGGGAGGAGAAAAGAGTAGGGTAGTAAAGGGTATCACAGGGGGCCTGTTATGAGCGGGGCCCAAGGGGCAGTTCTAGGACCGTGTTTTTTTGATTTGTGAAACGAAAGGGAAGGAATAGACTTAAATGTCCTGTTCGCGATGACGTGAATTTGATGAAAAAAATTAATCGACGAGGTTTAGGCAGGACTGCAAAGGACCGGAAAGGGCGGCAGTGGTCCACAACTGGCTTCGAATTCAACCACAAAATGAAAGTCATAAAGATTGGGGGGGGCAAAGAAGACCGCGACAGAGTTGGGGCAGGTGGAAAAGAATAAGACCTCACCAGGGAGAAAGCCCTTTGGGGGTGACCAAAACCGGCCATCACGGAGGCACCATCAACCAAAAAACCGCTGCAGCAACGGGGCCGGGCGAATGGAATAGCGTTCCGTATTTTAAATAAGGAATCGTTCAAGACACTGTACACGGGTTTTTTGGGGCCCAAAACGGGTAGCACCCATCGGGAAAACACACCTGGTCAAGCACGTCAAGAAAGAGAAAGTACAAAGGTTTGCAAAAAAGGCAGTCCGAGCCAAGGAATGTCGTACGAGGAAAGTTTAAAGGGAAATGGGGATGACGACACTGGAGGAAAAAAAGGGTCAGGGGAGACATGAAAACGACATACAAATACTGGGGGAATAGAAGGGGACAGGATAGGTGTTCCGAGAGGGGACACGGGGAAAGGGGTCACAACTGGAAGCTGAAACTCAAACATCACAGGGACGTTGGGGAAAGTATTTTTTCGCATAAGTTGTCAAAAGTGGAATAGCCGCAGTGAAGTGTGGGGGGCAGGATCCATACTTATTTTAAGAAGAGGTATGAAAAAACCGGAAAAAGAGAGAGGAGGATCCAGTAGCGATCATGAAAGGCTGGCCCAGGAGTGAGTCCGCCCCCCCTTGCAACCAAAATTAGTGAGTACAATTGGTGATTACACACCACACACACACACCACACACACACACACAACACACACATAATAATTCAACGCAGGGATCTAAATGTGGCCCGGGAAGCATAGAGGGGCGTCGAAAATTATATAAGGTGAGGAAAAGACAGGCATATGGCAGATTTTCGTATTGGGGGTCTTCATTAGAACAAACAACCCCAAAATTAAAATTATTTTTTTTTTTCATATATAGTCGAGACATGTCATGAGGAAGAAAAAAAAATCACATGCAGTAAATTGCTATGGGATATAGAAACATGGTAAAAAAGGCAACAGCGAGGAAGTACCTTTTCTCATTACCCCCCAAACCCATTCCTTTTCCACTTCCCTACCAATAACCCTTTTCCCTTCCCTTCCCCTGTATGACCCCTAAACAAAAAAAACCCAGGTAAAAAAAAAAAAAGTTCGGTTGTAACCCCAAGTTTAGATGGGTTATCAATATGTGAGTTTGAAAGATGATTAGAAAATTTTAATCCTAATATCATAGCATCACGAGTTTAAACTGACTGGAATAATCAGATGTCTTTTTCCGAGCAGGTTTCAAGAGACAAGGAAAGACAGAGGAAACGGGAGGTAGAAAAATCAGCGGAGCTTAGAAGTGATGAGCAGGATAAGCAGACATGCAGTAAGCAAATAAATTAAAACTACCAGACCCAAAGTAGCAGTTGCAGTGATATACAACCTGCTGCCTAACAGTAGGAGATTGAGGCAGGAATACGAAGAAATCAAGAAAGCAGAAGAAGATACCTAGCAAAGGCTAGGACTCAATATAACTAAAGCAAAGTGATTTCAACGACAAAGAAATGGATTAGTCAAACTAAAACACACATGAGAGACCAGAAACATGAAGAGTTAAGTGATTATGGTGATTAGGAAAATCTTTGTGTCAGGATTGTTAGGAAACGTCAAAAGGGAAAGAGAGAGTGATGAACCCAAATAAATTAGCAGCAGCTGAAGTATATCACATAGAGCAAGAGAGTATAAGCCCCCCATGGGCGCTAAAACAAACTGCGAATTGAAAGTCCCTTGTGGAACTAAACAGGGAAGAACGGGGTGGGGGGTGGGGGATAAGCCGTCTTTAAAAGAGGAACTTCAAAGGGATGGGGGCTTTCCTAATGTCGGCGCAGGAACGGGAAGAAAAGTGAGCGAAAAGGTGGAGCACCTAGGTGGAAAGTCCCACACAAAGGAATTACCCCAAAGAAAAAGGAAAAATAGCAAAGTTAAAGACAGGCCTTGTTTTAAATTGAAAACGCAAAGTGGCAAAAAAAAGAAAAGCACAAACGTGGAAAATATAGAAAGAAAAGAACAAGCAAAAAAAAAAAAGAGAAGTGGGTGGATCACCAGAAAGAAATAAAAAGAGAGAGGAGAGAGGCGTGATTTTAAAAATTTAAAACGACATAGTAGGAAAAAATTTAACCAAAGTTGCAAAACCCATCAAAATAAATAAACCCGAAAAAGCCCAGGTTTCGACCAAGGGAAGGTACTTTGAAAAATGAAAAGGGAATTCTGTGATCAAAACGAACTATTCACGGAAGTTTTCTCAGTGAAACAGAGGCAATTCCAAAAACCCCTAGGTATAGGACAGGTAAGGAAAGCCACCACAACAGGGGAAGAGGGTAAAGAGCATTGAGGAATAAAAGGGTGTCCCCCACGGAAACTCGAGAGGAAAACAGATACTTTGACAAATACAAGCTAAGGTACGAGACCGAATGAGCTGGTATTTTGGTGAGAGATCTGGAAGCGCGAATGTAGTTCCTATATATATGAAAGGGAGACAGAAATGTGCTGTTTACATTTCAGTTTCACTGACATTCATGAAAACGTTTAGTAAATCATTAAGGAAGGGGGTTTGTCATAAAAAAACAGCCAACGAGTAAAGGATGAAAACATTTTGTTTCCCTTTTAGGGGAAACCCATGAAAAGAAAATGGAATGAGACAGAAGTGTGGGGGGTGATTTTCTTAGAGCAAAAAGGCATTTTATACTAAAACCACAAAAAAACTGGTGCATGAACGTGAGGTAAAAGCACGAATGACAAGGAAGTACCCTTTCTGGATCAAAGAGTACCTTGAAAAGTAGGCAAAGAGTACTAAAGAGTGTCAGAATGGGGAAGAGTGCCCGGGTTCACAAGAATGGGTTCGGACCAGTGCGTTTCTAGCCATGTGAATGAACATAGGACAATCGATCAAATGTATCCCTCTTTTTAATGATTAAAAAAAGGTTAGATTACAAACAGAAGAGGAAGGGGAAGAGAAAACCCCGAATGTTTTTGAAACTGAAAAGATTAATAAAATATTGCTTAAATTAAAATGCAAGCTATAAAAGTATGGAAGGGGGGCAAGAAACCAGATAAGAGGATAAATCGGGGGACGGGTTTTCAGACCTCACTAAAGAAAAGGGCCCGGGGGGGAGAAGTGTCGGGCCATTGCCAGGGCCCCTGCTCGTCTGGTGAAGCTAAGATTTGGGTTTTGGGAATCTCAAGAAGGAGTCATTTGGTCTGTATGCAACATATGTTAGACCCATTTTAGATGTGTGGCCCCGTATGCAGCCACACCAGAAAAGCATGCTTAGAAGCGGGAAAGAGAGAAGGATGTAACAAACAAGTTACAAAGATAAAGGCAAAAATATAAAGGAGGACTAAAGGAACATTACGCAACATTACAAGACGAATAATACAAGAGAATGTAAAACAAAAACAAGATAGTCGAGGAATTGGGTAATTGGGGACAGGCTTTTTTAGGACCGGAAAAGAGTTTTTTGGGCGCACATTAGAAGTTAAAGACACAGATGAACCACGGGGGAGCAAAAAGTGATTGGGGTCCGGGAGCTAAGACTCGACCTTGCAACATTATATGAAGTACCACACATACACACACACAAACACCACACACACACCCACACACAAAAACACCACACCACACATCCTGGGGCCCCTGTGCTGTTTTTGGTATATGTGAACGACATAACGGAAGGGATAGACTCAAAAGTGTCCTTTTTGAGAGAGTGAAGTTAATAGAAGAAAAAAATCGGACGAAAATCAGGCAGGACTACAAAAGAGGGACAGGTACAAGCCTGGCCCAGCACCCCCTTGAATTTAACCTCCCAAAAATGCAAATTTTAAAGTTTGGGGGAAGGGGCAAAAAAGACCGCAGACACAAATAGTTTAAGGGCCCAAAGACGAAAACCCCCTCTGGAAAAAGTCTGGGGGTGGATAAACCGAGCATATCTCCTGGGCGACATCAATCAGATAACTGCTGCAGCATACGGGCCCGGCAAACCTACGGATAGCGTTCCGATACCTCAGTAAGGATTCTTTTTTAAGACTCTGTATACCATCTACGTCACCCATCGGGGTATGCAGCACTAGTTTGGAACCCAAAACCTAGTCAAGCCGTCAAAAAATTACAAAAAAGTGCAAAGGTTTGAAAAACAAGACTAGCCCCAGAGCAGGGGGATGTCCTACGAAAAAAGGGTTTTGGGGGAAAAAAGGGCCTGACGACACGGGGACAGGAGGGTCAGGGAGACTGAAAAAACGACATATAAAATACTGCGCGGAATAGACGAGGGGGAAAAAGACGGGATGTTCGGATGGGAAACACAGACACAAGGGGTCACAATTGGAAGTTAAAGACTAAGATGAATCAAAGGGATGTTGGGAAGTATTTCTTCATCATAGAGTATTTCGGCCCATGGAATACCCTAGAAAAAGTAGTGGAGCAGGAACCATACATAGTTTTAAGGCGAGGTAGATAAGCCCAGGGGGCCCGGGAGGAGGGGACCTAGTGCAATCAGCGAAAGGCGGGGCCGGAGCTGTGACTCGCCCCCTGCAACCACAAATGGGTGAACAAATAGGGAGACACACAACAAAAAAAAAAAAAACAAAAGGCGACCATGGGGTTGGAAAGCTTTACACAAGTTTTAGAGAAAATATTCACAGGAAGCTTCCCAAACCAAGGCAGTAGGGTGTACCCAAAATTCTGGACACTGCGCAAAACCCAAGAAAGGGGTTTGAGAAACTGTAGGTGAACTAGATCCCTCGAAAAAAGGGGAATGGAACAGATTCTCCACATGCAAAGCCAGTCAAGCATAACCATTCAAGAAGAGTCCCAAAAAGGTGTTGATGAATGTAGTTCGAAACAGAGGGGAAGACATTTTATTTTTTTAGCTGGACAGGTGAAATTTTTTACCTTATTCCTAGTAATGACCTCGTATTGTAGTTTTTAATGACCCTGGGTTAGTAGATAGTCTTGATGAAAGATAAAAAGGATTTTATCCCCAAAGAATAAAAATAAATATTATAACCTTTTATATTATAATAATAAGGTAAAAGGATCAATGGAAAAAAGTCACTCGGGACTTTTTGGGTTACCCCAGGTTTCTCCACATATGCTCTAGTATTAACTATGTAACTGTTTTTGTGTAACCAGATAAGTCTCTTCATGGGCCCTGGGGAAAGGGGAGCACGGGACCTGAATGTCTGCTGCAGCAATCTTCAAAAAAATCTGAAACAGGGAAAAACCTGAGGTGGGGAAGACAGCAAATGTAGTTTAAATTTTTTAAGAAAAGGAACAGCAGGCGCTTTAAACTCCAGCCGTGTAACTGATATAAATAGTAGTGAGTCATGGAGAAGTTAAGGAGAAGAGTGGTGGGCATCAAAGTCCAAACTGTTTGGCTTTGCAAGGAACAGAAGTAAAAGAGAGAGGGGGTGGGTAGACAAAAATTTTTTGGGACTGTAAGAAGGCTTTCGACACAGTCCCACAAAGACTGGTTTGAAAAACTAGGGGAAGAAAAAGACGAATGTTGGTACGGGGAAAGGTGTCAGAGGGGCCCATGTGTCGAGTGGGGTTCCAAAAATTTTAGTCCTAACCCTTTGCTGTTCTTGTTTCTAAATGTAAATGGAAGGAAAGATTCACAGGTGTCCTTGTTCCAGTGAAAAACTAATGAGGAGAATAAAGCGGACAATCAGGTATGATTACAAGGAAATTTGGACAGGCTGCAAACCGGGTTTCAAAAAAAAGGGCTCGTGGAATTTAACCCTACAAGTGAAAAGCCAAAAGATTTGGGAAGGACCAAGAAGACTGCAGGGGGAGACACCCTGGGGGATCAAAGACTCAAACCCACTTAAGGAAAAAGGGATCTGGAGTGAGCTTAAAACCAAAACACATCCTTAAAACGACTCAGAAACCCCACTGCAGAATGGGCGCCTGACAAACCTTAGAACAGCTTTCGACATCAAGTAAGAACATATATTGGGTTATATTTTTTTTTTACTTTTTTCAAATAAAACATCTCCGGGTCATAAATCGATAAATTTTTTGTTTAAAAACAATAAAAAAGCCCTAATTCCTCTCGTTTTCAAAAAAAGTCCCCCTAAATAAAAATAGAATCAACATATATCTGCTTTTACTACACCTAGCAACTCAGGAAAAAATGATTGGAACTCAATTAATAAAAAATCTTAATCACCAATATTTTTTATTAATCAAAGATAAAACAAAAATTTATAATTAGCGTCTATATACGGCATCTACTATTTTTGTTGTCATTTTTGATTGTATTTGACGAGGTTGTACAGTCTACCGCTTGTCTGACAATAATTTACAGGTGAGCCTAACAGTGTGGGTTTTTTTGTAAAAATTTTTGACATTCATGTCATGTAAACTTTCCAATTTAAAACTGTAAAAAAATTCTGAAACGATAAAAGGGGGTTTGAAGAATAATCTAAATCCGGTTTATAAAAAAGTTTTAGAGAAAAACAAACAATTTTTTGCCGTTATATCGTTTAAAAATTTAGAATTAATTATAATGTGAACAAAAAAAGTGATTTCCCTAAAGAAGAAAAAAGATTCTAACCAATAATTTGGTGGGATCCAAAAAGTAAATTTAAAGGAGGTATTGGCCTCTAAAAAAAATCTTCTCATGAAAAAAAAATGGAGAAACCCTCCACACCCGGATCATTGGGCGGGTACCAGTTTTCTTGCAGTAGAAATAAAAGGGAAAAAAAAAAGGAGCGAATAGGAAAATTTCAGAGAAATTACAAAATTATGGGGAATATTTTAAAATTTTCCACATGTGTCAATCAAGTAATACAACAAAAATTTGTTTAAACTTTCAAAAAATTCCAAACATCACAATGCGGGGGTGGAATACAAGAGTCATTTAGGTATTCTTGCATTCATTCTTATACCTAAAAAAACGGAAGACTGTGGAGAAATATGTAGATTCATTTCCTAAACGGGACGTTTTACTGTTTACTGATCAGTGAAAATGACTTAAGAATTTGTCGAAATCACCACGTTTTTCAGCCCAACCAGGAACTGAGGCAGTGATCGCTTGTACCTTGTTCCCCGAACTCAGCAGTGGATATGATAAGCATAAAGTTGTGAACAGTTTTCCATTCTGTTTATTATTTTAGGGAGTTGCGTTATTGTTGTACCTTGTTAATTAAAATGCTGTCGAGTGTAAAAAAAAAGGGTTATAGTGGTGACAAGCACCCTTTGTTTCAGCTGCCTGTCGAGATTTATTGGGTTTTACTAACCGTAAAATAAGCGTCACCCCCAGCCTTTTAGAAATGGCTTTTCAAACGCAGAGGTTTGTAGGGACCACACAGCTGTCTGCCCTTTCATTCCCATTCTAGAGCTGGTTGAAGCACGGTCTGCTCTTTTAGGGCTTCTATTCTGCCTTGCTTACTGTGGAGGGATAATACCTTTGTTGTACTAGTGTATATACTTGTTCTTACTGGTGAAGGATAATAAAGGTCAAAAGTTTTTCGTTTTTTTTTTTGCTCTCTGTACACCCCGGGTAACAGGGCCTTGGGATCCTATCTACAGAACCCTGGAAAACGCGGGCGGACTTACACAGCCGTTTTAACCTCGGAACAGCTATGCTGAATTTGAGGGGTTCAGAACTTAAAGAAGTTCGGGGGGGGCCCCCTTTTGGTGCAAGAACTTGTACTCAAAGCTTGCAAATATAAAAAGGGCATGGCACGGGGGTCAGCCTTTGGCAGGGGAAACACAATGCCTCACGCCCCTGGGGGTATTAGGCAAAAATCCAGCTCTTCCCTTGTTTTGCGCTTGTCCCAGCTAACGCTGCCAATTTGAGGAATTTTTTTCGAGTTCCTCAAAGTTTCCGGGCAAATTATTGACATCGGACGAAATTGATGATTAAACCCAAATTCAAATTTTTTGTGGACCCGCACAAGGAAGAGGCTTATAACCTTAACAAAGGGACCTGGTTTTATGAAGGATCAATTTCGCCAAAAAGTTTTAGATAGCTGACTGCCCTCAACGTCCCCTTTCATACAAGAGTTTTAACGTTCAGAATAGTTTTTGGGGCAATAAAATGTTTCTGTCCCCTTTTTAACACAGACCCAAAAAATGAACGTTCGGTCCACTCATTCAGGGAAAAAGCCAGACAAGACAAAATGAGCACTTAACTGTGAAAAAGGCTAGGGGCAGTTTCAAACCTGTGAGCAAATTAAACCCGGCTTACAAAAATTGTGTTTCGCATTCAAGAAACAGTTGCGAAAACAATTTTTCCCCCTCTGACAAATTATCACTCAAGGGCCCCCGAGAAAACACTTTGTGCCAGTAAACTCGACTGCATGTTTTTAGCTGTGACAAGGGAAAAAAGGGGTAAGAAATCGATTAAATCCCTTTCGAGGTGACCAAACACGTTTTTTTTCGCTAAAAGCGGACCTAGTAAATAGAAATATGCAGTCTAACCTTGGCACTGTGACTACAGAAAACAGGACCTGCTTCCAAAAATCTACGCTTTTTTTTTGCAGAGAATGGGAGCACACAAGTTTAAACACTTTTTGGGGTTTAAGCACCCGGGGCCTAAGGACAAGACTTTAGAGCAGAGTTAAAAATTTTTGTGCCGTGTCACACAGCCTGCCAATAAAGGGTACACGCTGAGCGGCATCCAAAACCATGGCTTTCGTTTTTTTATGAGGGACACGACTCAGCCAGGCGGCACATCTCACGTAAGACACAGGTTAATGAATGGCTTTTTCCAAAGTCCTGACAAGCATCATATGATCTATCGAGGTCACAGTTTGCCTTGCGACTAAAAAAAGATAAAAAAAGCTGTTGTGGGAGAAACTACCAATAATTTAAATTGGGGCTGCAAGAAACATTGCTGCCTTGGGAAAGTCAGGGGGAACTTGTTGTTACACATTAAACCCCCCAAAACACAAGAGCTGGAACTAAGCGGTGTTTCAAACCACTTGGAACATTAATAGTCACACAGAGAAAACGAAGAACAGAATATATATAAAAGGGGAACAAGGGACAGGAGTAGTAGAACAGGAGGGAGTGAAATAGCAAGGGTAGCACTTGCAGAAGCAGGGTTTTTTTCATTATGGATTGGTTGATCTTGAAAAATAATAAGATAAGTACATTTTTACAATTTTACGACCTAGTGACGTAAATGACATACTATATAGAACCCCCGGGTTTTTAAAGAATTTTACCAACCAGGTTAAACTTTGTCCCCAGGAGCAACCCACCAGGACAAAACCCCAGGTACCTACTTGCTGCAGGTGAACAGTGACAGCAGTGTAAAAAAACATGCCCGGATCCACCCGTATCGGGGGATCGGCCGGGACACCAGGTTAGATGAGTGCGCTACCCAACCGAACTACGAGACTCTAGTTTGAAAGAGTCGGTTCATGTCTGCACGTGGCAGGTGCTTTCAGCATGATTGTGTAGGGAAATAAAATAAGTGATTTTCTCTGGTTACCCCCAGGTGGGAAAAATTTCTGAGCCAAACCCGACAGTCAGGGAGATAGCGGGTGTGAGTCTGATGTGATGGAAAGTGTCCTGGTGATCAGAATAAACCCAACCACACCTCACCGGGAAATCCCCCTGTCGGGGGAGAGGACAAACCCGTGGATAATTAATGGGGCTGGATAAAAAGGCATCTGAGAAATGAAACTTACAAACCATAGTCTCGGTCTTTCAGGACTGGGCTTGCATTTCGAGCACCGGGACGGAAAGTAGCATCAGGGTTTTGTTAAAGTTAAACAACATTCTGCCCGTAATTTCGCTGACTTTTGCAAATGGTGGTGTGTGAAAAGATCATACGGGAGTAATGGATAATCACTTCTGAAAACTGATCAAACAAAACCATCGACAGGGCACTATTCCAGCATATGGGGTTAAGGATTTAAATTACCCATTTCGTGTCTTGTTAATTGCAGGCATTGCCCCAGGAAAGTGGCCTTAATGTTTCCGATGACGGCCTTCCAATGGGTGACGTGTTTAATTCATTTTGCACAACTCTTTTTGCTTTCCGGTTGAATCTCAAAAGCTGCCCTGAGAGACTCTTTCAAGAGGTGACGGGGTTATATTATTTCCCGTGGTCAAAGAACCTTATGACCCACGGATTTTATTAAAACTTATGTCTCGATCTGTAATGTTTGGGGCTATTTTTCGCCCCTTTCCCGTTTAAAGCCCCTGAACACTCATTTCAGGAAATCAAGTCCTTAAAAAGTTTGAGAAAGAGTTTTTTAAATAGGTCTTGTCAGGGGACCGTGACCACAGATATGATTAAAAAGGGCTTTTATAAGAAGGAAACAAAAAATGACTAAAAGTAAGCGAAGTTCACTGTTGTGGGGTCCCCTCTTTGATTTTGGGTCTGATTACTCCCCGGGAAAAAGCTCATCCAGGAGGCGTGCAGATGAAACAGGGTGGGCGAGAGTTTACCCTTAGTGTTTAGGTCTTGAATGACATTACGTAGCATTACCCAATACCACCTGATTAATTTTTTCAAAGGTGGACCAGGAAAAAAAAATTACACATTTTATGTGTTCTGCCGCTACCAATCTGCGACCTGAAGGGGAATTTGTTAGAGGGTTTTAAATTCAGATTGGGCCCTTGAACATAAGAAAAATAAGAAAGAAAAGCACTGCACCAACCTACGGTCTATATAGCCAATCCAAATCACACCCCCTTGGAAGAAAAAGCCCCGACAGTTCCCCAATCGAACTTATTGCACTTATGAGGTATCAATCAAGAGCTTAATTACGTAATGTATTAAGCCCCCCTCGACTTTAATAAAACCGTGATATAGAATGACAAGAGGGTTATCGTGGCTTAGGTGTGAAAACCCGGGTGGCGAATTATAGAGACGAAGTCGATTTTTCCCCTTTACATGTTCCCCAAAGAGAACCCATGTATGTTTTTCTGTGGAGTCCCTTTTCAAGAAAATTTCCAAAGGTAAAAAGTATGGTTCCATGGGTCCGTGGTTGTCAAATGAAGGGACTGGCCTCAGCAAAAAAAAAATTACATTGCCAAACGTCTGCCGAAACGTAGAGCCCCGGGGTTTTTCTATTTAAAGGGGTAAGACTCTTTGTTAGCAACTCTTGAAAGTGACATCTCTTGGGTTTAATTTCCCCTTTAAATAAAAAAGGTGAAGTATGATTCTCTGAATCATGAAATCGGGTAAATCAAATGCAAAAAAAAGTCTTTTCAGTTGGTGATGAATTCCGGTAGTGGGAGCAAGTCCCAAAAAACCGGATTGTCCAGACTATGAACTTTATCTGGGCTCAGAGAACAATGAATGTCGAGGAAGAATTTCAATTCCTCTCTATCAGAAGGGAACATTTGGTTGATAGTCAATTTTTGAAAAGGTTCAAACACGTTTGCCGGTGGAGTCCAGGACACATGTCGCATCTACATTAAGGAAAACAGTTTGTGTGGGAAAACTTGAACACTGTGCACCCCCCTTTTCGTCGAGAGCGACCTGTGGTATCTTGGGGGCCCCCATTAAGTCTGCGACAGGGTGCAGATGTCACCCCTTGGAGTGACGCAGGGTCATTCTACCAAAAAAACCGGACAAAAATCCCTTCCGAAGTTTATTGGATTTTTCACTGGCCACTACCCGAACTTGGGGTTCCCATGATATGATTTCTGAAGTCTTCATTAAACTGTTTCAGGGAATTTGCATGCCAAGGCCATGTCCAAGGTTTCCGATTTCAGACAAGTACTGAACTTTTGTGTTTGGGGCATTACTTTGAACAATATTTGAACAAACGAGGTCCAGCACGTCCTCCCAAGTCTTTCCCCGGCGGGAAATTTTATGAGTAAAATTTTCCCCAAATTATGAAACGATGCCAGGGGGAAACTATCTAATAAGGGTCGATTTTAAAAGAGTTCAAATTTGTGGATGAAGTCAAAAAACAGAATAACATCCTTCGATGTATGTCAGATGATTTAGACAACTTTGAAGTAAATTTAAATTATCTCATTTAATATATTAACGTGGACTTTAACCGACTTCCTATGCAGGGGAAAAGATTCTTGGAAAATCCACCAACCTGAATCTATCAATTCAGAAAATTTAATCATCTTAAAACTTCATTTTAACACTGGGGAAGAGGGTTATACCCAGTATTAAACCCCCCCCCTTGGGGGGTCAGCTGAGAAAATTACATGGATAAAGGCGTGGGGTAATTTCCCCCCACCCGTTTTTTAATTACAGAAATTTCATGAGAGCAACAAAAAGTTAATGAGCGAAGAGCAAACCAATTCACTCACTTCCATTGACATTTTACCTCTACAAAGTGTTCACTCGACCCTTGGGAAGATCTGCCCCCCAGCCACGGTGGAAAATATAACATCACTTTAGCTGGGGACAAAACACTCACTGGATGACGTTAAACTTGACATAATCAGAATACCAGGGCCCCTCGCAACTACTTTGACCTAACTACGAGGTTGGTGACATGGGAAGCAAGATTTTTTGTGTGAAGAACCAGAAAAAAAATTGTAACGTATCGGTACACGTACCCTGAATGACGGGGCAACTGGCTCCTACTTCGCTCTGCACCCACACTCAAAAATCTATTCCCAGCGTCAGTAGCTACTGTTAAGGTTTTTTCTTTTATTTCCCTACTGTTGACAAACTACAACTAGCCCACCACCCAAAATAAATATGCTCTGGGGTTCCCCCGTTACTAATCTACCCAAAAGAAAAATCAAAAATGACCCAAAAATAAAAAATCCCGCAGTAAATTAATTTTGTCCTGCAAAAAGGAGCAAGTCAAGTTGATTAATTTCGTCATAAAACTGAAAAAGGTTGGAAGAAAAATGGGCAATTTTTCTTTGGGGGTTTCAAGCTGGAGAAGGAGTGGTTATAAAAAAGAAAAGGGAAATGATTACTTGGATCTAATTGGGTTTTTTTGTGTAAACATAAGATATCTACGAAACCAGGTGGCATGTCAAGTTTGCTGAAATTCCTGAAACCCGGAGGGAAAATTTTTTAAAATTTTGACAGCTCAGAAACAATAATATTAATTGGTTTATCTTTTGGGTTGCCTGCCTTGATGGGAAGCAGCCGATGATTAATATAAAACTCTTGGTGGAAGAAGGGGAGAGAGGAAGAGAGATGAGAGGAGAGGGAGAGAGAGAGGAGAGAGGAGAGGAGAGGAGAGAGGAGAGGGGAGGGGGGGAGAGAGAGGAAGGGGAGAGAGGGAGAGGGAGAGGGGGGGAGGGGAGAGGGAAAAGAGAGAGAGAGAGGAGAGAGAGAGAGAGAAAAGAGAGAGGGAAAGAGAGAAGGAGAGAGAGAGAGAGAGAGGGGAGAGAAGAGAGAGAGGGAAAGAGAGAGGGAAAGAAAAGAGAGAGAGAGAAAAAGAGAGAGAGGAAAGAGGAGAGAGAAGAGAGAGAGAGAGCAAAAAAATGTGTCAAAACTGTCAGTGGTGAAATAAAGGGAGGATGGTGCATTTCCTTTTTAATCGCTTTACCAAGAAAAGGGGTGGGCCCCGACAAGTTGAGCCCAAGATTTTTGAAAGATGTCAGACCCGCTACAGCACCTCATCGCATTTCGTAGCCTATACAGTGTAAATGGCCCTCTCTATGGAAAGAGGCAAATGTGTCCCCGTTCACAAAAAGAAAAAGCAGAGCAGAAATCAGCAATACAGACCGTGTACCCTGTAAACCTGGTAAGTCCTTGAGACAATTCTCAAGACAAAGACGTTTTTTTTACTACCCCTACTCTTTTTGATCGTCAATATGGCTTCAGGAAAGGTTACTCTGCTGTGATCTGTTGTTAAACCTCTCCAAATGTCACCCGTCAGGATGAAACCCAAAATCAGCTGTGTGGTAGATGGACTTGTGGGCTTTCGGGGTGTGGCACCCGGGGCCCCTTTTGCAAAACTTCAAGCATGGGAATTGCAGGGTCTACGTATGTCTCCTCAGTGATTCCTTCAGGGAGATCTCTAAGTGTAGTTCTCAATGGAACGGAATCGCAAGACTCCCTTTTGGGGGAAGTGTTCCACAAGGAAGCGTTCTGGGCCATTGTTATGGAATTCTACTTCAAAAGACCTTTATCTCACCCGAACCTGCAATGCGACGCTTCAATGACATTCACTTTAAAAAAAAACCCTCTTCTAACTACACAAACCCTCTATATCAAAAAATGGCAAAACAGCCCTACAAAAAAATTAAACCCCTCCCCATATTAACTTCATATAAAAATAATTTTCACCCAAAAATTATTCCTTTAAATTTCCCAAAAAAAAAAAAACCAAAACCAAAACACACCCCCCCCCCCCCCCCCCCCCAAAAAACACACAAAACCCCAGACCCCCCCCCCCCCCCCCCCCCCCCCCCACTGGGATGCTTAACAGAGTGAAAGAAAGAGCAAGCTTCACCTCGCCGGACCCATCCCGGTTGACGTATTCAAACCTTAAACCAAAGGAGGATTTTGGTGGGCCTTCTGGTTTTTACGGCCAATTTTTCAAAAACCAAATTGGGCCCTTGAGGACCGGGGAAACCTTTTTGCCACCAAAAGGGAAAAAGCAGCAACTTTACTTTGGGGGCCTTTTAGAAAAACCCATTTGGTCAAAAACCCAGGTACTCGAAGGAAAACAATTGTACAGCTTAGCAACGGAAAAGCAGTTATCTGGCTGCCCCCAATCTCCAACTTCATCCGGTTCCTACTTTGTCCATAACAAAAAAAAGCTTTCAAATGAGTGAAGAGGTAACAGCTCTTGCTTCCAATTTAAAGTTAGGAACCTTAACCTGTAAAAACTTGTAATAAAGCCCAGGGATCCTTTTAACCCTTTTCAAACCCTGTGTAAAAAAAAAAAAAGAGAGAGAGAGAAGAGAGGAGAAGAGGAGGAGAGAGAGAGAGAGGAAGGAGAGAGGAGAGAGAGAGAGAAGGAGGAGAGAGAGAGGGAGGGAGAGGAGAGGGGGGAGGGAGAGAAAAGGGAGAGAGAAAGGGAGAGAAGGAGAGAGAGAGAGAGGGGGAGGAGAGAAAAGGGGGAGAGAGAGAGAAAAAGAGAGAGAAGGAGAGAGTAACTCCGTCAATCATGGTAAGATCCTTGAGACAATAATTCAAAACAAATGACAGTTTTTTGACTACCATCACTACTTGTGACGTCAATAAGGGTTCGGAAAAGGTTACTTGTGGACTGTTGTTAAACCCCTCCCCTAAATGTCACCCGTCAGGATGAATCCAAAATCAGCTGTGTGGAGCATGGACATTTTCTGGCGCTTCGACCGGGTTGGCACCCGGGCCTCTTAGCAAAAATTCAAGCACAAAAAAAATGTTTAAAAGAGCTGATGTAGGGAACAGTCTTAGCTTGCCCAAAAAATTTTGGAATCCTTAACCCGAAATGCAGTCAATAAGATGGGATCCCCTTTAACCTTGTCAAACCCTGGCAAAAAAAAAAAAAAAAAAAAAAAAAAAGAGAGAGAGGGGGGAGAGAGAGAGGGAGAGGGGAAAAAGAGAGGGGGAAAGGGGGGGGAGGGGAAAAGAGAGAGAGAGAGGGGGAGAGAAAGAGAGGAGAGAGAAGGAGAGGAAGAGGGGGAGAGAGGGAGGGGGAGGAGAGAGAGAGGGGAGGGGAGGGAGAGAGGAGGAAAAGAGAGAGAGAGAGGGGAAAAGAGAGAGGGGAAAAGAGAGAGGGGGGAGGTTATAAAAAATCTTTCCTGCGGTTCATTTGGGCACTTAATTTTGAGTTTATTTAGCCCCAAAAAGAGCATCAAAATTTTTATTAGGTTTCTAAACTAAAGAACGGAGGAAGTGTCTGCGTGACACATTTTGTTCCTTGAGTAGACATAGACGTACAGACCAGCGGCAAGTTTGTACCCAAACTCACAACCCCTCCACTCTACCACCCTCCTCACCCGTCCCCATCCACATCTTTCTCTACCCTACCGTTTCCACCCCTCCCAGTCCATCACTCCCCAACACTCCCCACCTTGCCTCTCTCTCCTCCCCGCCGCTCCAACAACAGCCTTCATGACGTCTACTCTATCTATGTTCATCTTCTTCTTAGGGTCTTTAACCTAGATGAACTTGATAGCACAGCCGTGTCTGTCTGTCAGATCGTATCCGCCACGGGTTAGCACGCCATTATTAATATAACAACAGTAATAATATCTCCAGGGGAATGTAATACCAGACGACTCAGAATGAATCTACGAGGCTTCAGTTGCTATTGATGTTTCTATAAGTATCTTTATTGATTCTAAATATAAACAGATTACAGTGTTGACAATATAAACACACCATATTACAGTGTTGACAATATAAACACACACCAGATTACAGTGTTGACAATATAGTGAGTTTATAAATTAATTGTACCACCTAAGCGGCTACTTAGTAGGAATTCCACCCGCCAAAAAAAAAAATCCATATAAAGGGTTCCATAATATTTTCTATTCAGTTTTTTTCTTTTTAAAATGTTTATTGTTGGACTATGTCTAATCCGATAGGCTTTAAAATTTCAACGCTGGTGTATTGTAACTTGGAAAAAGTTGTTGCAACTACTGGCATGTGCAGGTGTCCTCTGGTTGATGGTTCACAGGTACTGGCATGTGCAGGTGTCCTCTGGTTGATGGTTCACAGGTACTGGCATGTGCAGGTGTCCTCTGGTTGATGGTTCACAGGTACTGGCATGTGCAGGTGTCCTCTGGTTGATGGTTCACAGGTACTGGCATGTGCAGGTGTCCTCTGGTTGATGGTTCACAGGTACTGGCATGTGCAGGTGTCCTCTGGTTGATGGTTCACAGGTACTGGCATGTGCAGGTGTCCTCTGGTTGATGGTTCACAGGTACTGGCATTGCAGGTGTCCTCTGGTTGATGGTTCACAGTACTGGCATGTGCAGGTGTCCTCTGGTTGATGGTTCACAGGTACTGGCATGTGCAGGTGTCCTCTGGTTGATGGTTCACAGGTACTGGCATGTGCAGGTGTCCTCTGGTTGATGGTTCACAGGTACTGGCATGTGCAGGTGTCCTCTGGTTGATGGTTCACAGGTACTGGCATGTGCAGGTGTCCTCTGGTTGATGGTTCACAGGTACTGGCATGTGCAGGTGTCCTCTGGTTGATGGTTTCACAGGTACTGGCATGTGCAGGTGTCCTCTGGTTGATGGTTCACAGGTACTGGCATGTGCAGGTGTCCTCTGGTTGATGGTTCACAGGTACTGGCATGTGCAGGTGTCCTCTGGTTGATGGTTCACAGGTACTGGCATGTGCAGGTGTCCTCTGGTTGATGGTTCACAGGTACTGGCATGTGCAGGTGTCCTCTGGTTGATGGTTCACAGGTACTGGCATGTGCAGGTGTCCTCTGGTTGATGGTTCACAGGTACTGGCATGTGCAGGTGTCCTCTGGTTGATGGTTCACAGGTACTGGCATGTGCAGGTGTCCTCTGGTTGATGGTTCACAGGTACTGGCATGTGCAGGTGTCCTCTGGTTGATGGTTCACAGGTACTGGCATGTGCAGGTGTCCTCTGGTTGATGGTTCACAGGTACTGGCATTGTGCAGGTGTCCTCTGGTTGATGGTTCACAGGTACTGGCATGTGCAGGTGTCCTTGGTTGATGGTTCACAGGTACTGGCATGTGCAGGTGTCCTCTGTTGATGGTTCACAGGTACTGGCATGTGCAGGTGTCCTCTGGTTGATGGTTCACAGGTACTGGCATGTGCAGGTGTCCTCTGGTTGATGGTTCACAGGTACTGGCATGTGCAGGTGTCCTCTGGCTGATAGTTCACAGGTACTGGCATGTGCAGGTGTCCTCTGGTTGGTGGTTCACAGGTACTGGCATGTGCAGGTGTCCTCTGGTTGATGGTTCACAGGTACTGGCATGTGCAGGTGTCCTCTGGTTGATGATTCACAGGTACTGGCATGTGCAGGTGTTCTCTGGCTGATGGTTCACAGGTACTGGCATGTGCAGGTGTCCTCTGGCTGATGGTTCACAGATACTCCAGGTTTTAGTATCGGTCCGATAACTTGAGAAAGCCTCTTCTGATCGACCTTCAACGATCAAGTGTAACCTGGTGGAGACGAGGACGAGCTGCAGACAGATGGCAACAAAGACAACTGCTCTCAGACCCTTTATTTATATAGTGTTCAACTCAACGTTGGAAGGAACATTAACTTAATTAAGGTCATCGGTGCAGTTATGTCATCGCTACTGGCGTAACCTTCTTAAAGGAAGGTTGGAATTGTTAACTGTGTTATGCAAATTTGTCATTCTTTTAACTAGTACTGGTTAATGTTAAATAACCGACGGCCCATTAAACATGTTAACACCACATATGTTAACGCCTCATAGATGAAAACTTGTTAAAATAAACGTTTAATTATTGGATTCCAAGTAATAATTGCAGAATGTCTCTTCATGTTAACTTGCCCACAGGAAGGTAATTTGAATATTTGGGAGACAATCTGAAAAACGTTACCATAAAAGACTATTTACACATTATAAAAATTTTTGATAAAGAAATATATTTCAAAATTTCAATTACATATAATTATATTTATTAGCAGCATATGACTTGATAACAATAACATATATCACTTCCAGACCTACATTGAAAATATTGCTAAAACGACTTTAAAAATACTATCTGGCGGCTCTTTTGGGCAACTATATTGCGGCTTAGTCTTGGAAAAGTAAGTTTATTCAGGTACACATAAATACAGTAACGTAAATTATCATACATAGTATAAGTGTAGATTATCCAGGATAAGCAGTGACTTCCAAGATGGTGTTATACTGTTTCTGTTTAATGAAATATCCGGAAATAAGGGTACCAATAGACTCTTAGATGAGGAAGAGTCTGACTCAACACACAAATTGTTGTTTAAATCAAGGGAACATTGATTTTTTTTTGAGGTGTCGAGGTGAGACATGACGCAAGGAGAAGGTTGGTAACCACTGGTGTGTAAGGTATATTTACCACCCCCAGGATTGCCCACCTAGAACACTTAGCCTTGTCAAAGGTATATTACCACCCCCAGGATGCCACCTAGAACACTTAGCCTTGTCAAAGGTATATTACCACCCCCAGGATGCCACCTAGAACACTTAGCCTTGTCAAAGGTATATTACCACCCCCAGGATGCACTAGAACACTTAGCCTTGTCAAAGGTATATTTACCACCCCCAGGATGCCACCTACAACAATCAGCCTTGTCAAAGGTATATTACCACCCCCAGGATGCCACCTAGAACACTCAGCCTTGTCAAAGGTATATTACCCACCCCAGGATGCCACCTAGAACAACTCAGCCTTGTCAAAGGTATATTACCACCCCCAGGATGCCACCTAGAACACTCAGCCTTGTCAAGGTATATTACCACCCCCAGGATGCCACCTAGAACACTCAGCCTTGTCAAAGGTATATTACCATCCCCAGGATGCCACTAGAACACTCAGCCTTGTCAAAGGTATATTACCACCCCCAGGATGCCACCTAGAACACTCAGCCTTGTCAAAGTATATTACCACCCCCAGGATGCCACCTAGAGCACTCAGCCTTGTCAAAGGTATATTATCACCCCCAGGATGCCACCTAGAGCACTCAGCCTTGTCAAAGGTATATTAATCACCCCCCAGGATGCCACCTAGAGCACTCACCCTTGTCAAAGGTATATTACCACCCCCAGGATGCCACATAGAACACCCAACCCTGCCAAAGGTATATTGCCACCCCCACGATGCCACCTAGAACACCCAACCCTGCCAAAGGTATATTGCCACCCCCACGGATGCCCCTAGAACACCCACCCTGCCAAAGGTATATTGCCCCCCCCGGGATCCCACCTAGAACACCCAACCCTGCCAAAGGTATACTACTACCTTCAGGATGCCACCCATATCACCCAGAATTATCCAAGGTATACTTCCACCCGACAGGATGCCAGCCCACAACATCTAGCCTTATCTAAGGTATACTTTTACCCTAGGTTCCCACCACATCACCCAGCATTATCTGTGGTATACCTCCACCCTACAGGATGCTATCCTCAACAATCGGTTGCATTTTTTTTACCGAGAGCTGACAGGGGCAGAAGGTGTAAGAAAGGACAGTGTCTCAGTCTACTCAGGATTGAAGCAGATTAGAAGGGTAGTGAATTGAAGGGTATCTGTCCCACTGCTTAGATAGTAATTAAGTCAAAAACTGACCACCACAACATTGGTCAGTCTGATAACAAGTATGATCCCCCCGTAAATTTTTCTTATCGAATCTGTGTTATCGTAGTGGTTATAAGACATCATGTTTCTATGTTATCGTAGTGGGGTTTAAGATCTACTGTTTCTAAAGTTATCGTAGTGGTTGAAGATCTACTGTTTCTATGTTATCGTAGTGGGTTGAAGATCTACTGTTTCTATGTTATCGTAGTGGGTTGAAGATCTACTGTTTCTATGTTATCGTAGTGGGTTGAAGATCTACTGTTTCTATGTTATCGTAGTGGGTTTAAAGACTACTGATGCTTCTGTTATTGTAGTGGGTTTGTGACCTACTCATTAAGATTTTACAAATATTTATTATTTTAATACCTGACTCAAACACGGATTACATTGGACTTCTTCTTACAAATTATTTTCCTCAATTAATTTATCTACCTTATTATATAGGAATAGATGAATGTAAAACTACCTATAATTACCTTTAATTTTAAAGGGGTAGAAGAGTAAGCCAGTGGAAGGCCTCGGTCAGATGATCAAAAGCTCCAGTGACGGTTCATCACATGAATAAGACCGGCATCAGGAGACACCTGTCCTGTGTCCTGAAGAATCATACCTGATCTGACCTTCGTGAGAAATACACATCATTTCCTTAACTTTTGTTATTTACATGATATAATAGACTCTGAAGTTGTTATTTCTCTATGTCTCACCTCCAAACATAGATTTTGTTCTGTGTTGAGAGATGCTAACTGACTTTTGTTAGTTCGTATTTACTAAGGTGCTTCTCCTTCTCATTAACTGCCGTTCCAAAGGAGCTGTACCATCCCCGGTCATATTAGTTATTTTTTATTAATCTAAAAGTTAAATTGCAACTTTTTATAAGGCGATTATTACCATACCATGTCAACAAATATCCTGATATCTTAAGAAGCAATTTCACAGTAATGAAAAGGAAATCAATTTCCTGCAGTTTGTAGATATAATTACAACATTCTTAAGTAACTGATTGTGTTACAGTCAGAGCCGGTTCAAGGTTTTGTAGGCTCCGGCTGCAGGTACTTGTGAGGGCCCTGGGCACTTGCAGGTATGTGAAGCACCCCGGGGCTGCTGCAGTTACTGTTGAGGACCCTCGGGCTGCAGGTACTGTGAGAACCCCGGGCTGCAGGTACTGTGAGGACCCTGGGCTGCAGGTACTGTGAGGACCCTGGGCTGCAGTATAGGAGAACCCGGCTTTCAGGTACTGTGGAGGACCTGGGGATTGAAGGAACTAGTGAGGACCTGGGCTCTGCGCAGGTACTGTGAGGACCCATGGGCTGCAGTACTATGAGAACCCCGGGCTACAGGTACTGTGAGGACCCTGGGCTGCAGGTACTGTGAGGACCCTGGGCTGCAGGTACTGTGAGAACCCCGGGCTACAAGTACTGTGAGGACCCTGAGCTACAGATACCGTGAGGCCCCTGGCCTGTATACAGCTACTGTGAGGACCTTGGGCTACAGGTACTGTGAGAACCCTAGGCTACAGGTACTCTGAGGACCCTGGCCTAAAGGTACTGTGAGCATTGGGCTACACAGTACTGTAAGGGGGGGGGGGACCCTGGGCTACAGGTACTGTGAGGTCCCTTGGCTACAGGTACTGTAAGGACCCTGGGATACAGGTTCTGCGAGGACCCTGGCCTACAGGTACTGTGATCCCCCTGAACTACAGGTACTGTGAGGAACCCTGGCTACAAGTACTGGGAGGATCCTAGGTTACAAGTACTGCGAGGACTCTGGACTACAGGTACTATGAGGACCCTGGGCTACAGGTACTATAAGGCCCCCGGGCGTACGGACTGTGAGGACACAGAGTAACAAATACTGTGAGAACCCTGAACTACAGGTACTGTGAGGCTCCTGGGCTACAGGTTCCTTGAGGCTCCTAAGCTACAGGTACTATGAGGCTCCTGAGCTACAGGTACTGTGAGGACCCTGGGCTACAGGTACTGTGAGAACCAAGGGCTACAGGTACTGAGAGCCACATGAACTACAAGTACAGTGAGGACCCCTGGCTACAGGTACTGTGAGGTCCCTGGGCGACAAGTACTGTGAGGACTCTGGGCTACAGGTACTGTGAGCCCCATGAACTACGGGTACTGTGAAGACCCCGGGCTACAGGTACTGTGAGGACCACTCGGGCTACAGTTACTGTTGAAGTAAACCTGGGCTACAGGTACTGTGAGGACCCTGGGTGACAGGACTGTGAGGCCCCTGGGCTAAGCGTACTGTGAGGACCCCGGGCTACAGGTACTGTGAGGACCCTGGGCTACAGATACCATGGGGCCCCTGGCCTGTATACAGCTACTGTAAGGACCCTGGGCTACAGGTACTGTGAGAACCCTGGGCTTCAGGTACTGCGAGGACCCTGGACTTACAGGTACGTGTGAAGGCCTGGCTGTATATAGGTACTGAAAGGACCCTGGGCTACAGGTACAGTGAGGACCCTGGGCTACAGGCACTGTGATCCTCCTGAACTACAGGTACTGTGGGGACCCCTGGCTACAGGTACTGTGAGGATCCTGGGTTACAAATACTGCGAGGACCCTGGGCTACAGGTACTGTGAGGACCCTGGGCTACAGGTACTATAAGGTCCTTGGGCTACAGACACTGTGAGGACACAGAGTTACAAATACTGTGAGAACCCTGTACTACAGGTACTGTGAGGCTCCTGGGCTACAGGTACTTTGAGGCTCCTAAACTACAGGTACTATGAGGCTCCTGAGCTACAGGTACTGTGAGAACCCTGGGCTACAGGTACTGTGAGAACAAAGGGCTACAGGTACTGTGAGCCACCTGAACTACGAGTACAGTGAGGACCCCTGGCTACAGGTACTGTGAGGTCCTTGGGCGACAAGTACTGTAAGGACTCTGGGCTACAGGTACTGTGAACCCCCTGAACTACGGGTACTGTGAAGACCCCGGGCTACAGGTACTGTGAGGACCCTGGGCTACAGTTACTGTGAGAACCCTGGGCTACAGGTACTGTGAGGACCCTGGGCTACAGGTAATGTGAGGCCCCTGGGCTACAGTTACTGTGAGAACCCTTGGCTACAGGTACTGTAAGGACCCTGGGCTACAGGTACTGTGAGGCCCCTTGGCTTCAGGTACTGTGAGGACCCTGAGTTACAGATACTGTGAGCACCCTGGACTGTATACAGGTACTGAGAGAACCCTGGGCTACACCTACTGTGAGGTCCCAGGGCTACAGGTACTGTAACGACCCTGAGCTACAGGTACTGTGAGGACCCTGGGCTACAGGTACTGTGAGAACAAAGGGCTACAGGTACTGTGAGCCACCTGAACTACGAGTACAGTGAGGACCCCTGGCTACAGGTACTGTGAGGTCCTTGGGCGACAAGTACTGTGAGGACTCTGGGCTACAGGTACTGTGAGCCCCCTGAACTACGGGTACTGTGAAGACCCCGGGCTACAGGTACTGTGAGGACCCTGGGCTACAGTTACTGTGAGCCTGTATGCAGGTTCTGTGAGGACCATGAGCTACAGGTACTGTGAGGACATTGGCCTGTATACTGGTACTGTGAGGATCCGGGCCTGTACACAGGTACTCTGATGACCTGGCCCCTGTATTGCAGGTAATGTGAGGGCATGGGCCGGATGCAGGTTACTGTGATGGGACCCTGGGCTACAGGTATTGTCCAGGACCCTGGCCTGTATACAGGTACTGTGAGTACCCCTGGGCCGAATACAGTTACTGGTAAGGGACCCTGGCCTGTATTACAGGCACCTGTGGGACCTGGCCTGTATACAAGTTGTGAGGGGACCTGGCCTGTATACAGGTACTGAGAAGACCCTGACCTGTTTACAGGTACTGTGAGGACTCTAGCCTGTCTAATAGGCATCTGAGGACCCTGGGCCACAGGTACTGTGGGACCTGCTGTTATACAGGTAACTGTGAGGACCGTGGTATACAGGTACTGTGAGGCCCTGGACTACAGTCAGTACGTGCGGTTCAAACCTGCCTAAGCTCTTGGGGAGTTAGCGTTGGCTGTTTACCAAGGTCACCATGGGTTGTTGTAGTGTGCAGAATCTCAGGTTCAAGTGTTGAAGAAGGAGATTCTATTCTTCAGGAAGAAAAAAATAGGAGGCCTGAAGCTTCCACATAGATGAGTTTGGGAGTGATGTGTGAGACGGATTTTAGCTTGTGAGGAGGGAAATGGTCACAGTAGTGATAATGGCGCCGCTTTAAGTGGGAAGTGGTTCACAGTTCAGGGAAGAAGGGAAGATGGAGAGAGTTAATAGAGAAGAATGTGTTGAAGGTAGGTAATTACAACCCAGGAGTCCAAATGCCTGTTATCCTGGTGTGTTTTTAAAGGGAGCCAAAATAAAAACAGCAGAAAACTTTGACCTTATATTATCCTTCACAATTTAGAACAGAAGTATGTACACTATATAAACTATGTACAGCAATAGGTATTAGTGACGCTCACAGTAAGCAAGGCAGAATAGAAGCTCACAAGAGAGCAGGGGACCGTGCTTCAACCAGCTCTAGATGGGATAATGACAAGGGCAGACACTGGAGAGTGGTTTACCAATATCTCTGCAATTGCCAAAACCATCTTTCTCTGGGAAATTGCCAAAACCATCTTCTCATTGGCTGGAAACCTGGGTATGGTGGAACGACGGGCCCCATCGTAACCCTCAGTCCCCCTGGGTTTGCTGGTTGGGGGAGATAGCCGTAAATGAGGGTGTTACATGCGCCCGAATTAAAAGGTTACGTACTCTTTGTATGCCCACACCCCCACCACGAGAGGCTCAGGATTGGCTCCCACCTCCCAGTGGTAACCATGCCGCCATGGCACAAAAATAATGGAACCGCCTTTCTCTAAACCATCTCCATCTTGGATAGAGCTCCAGCTTTTTTCACGTGACAAAAGGCCAAACCTCTAAACTCAGAGCAAGACAGCAGACAGGTCGGGCTAGATTAGGTCCAGACACAGGCGGACGGTAGCCCGCATTCGCATCACTAAAAAAAAAAACCCCACAACAGGGGATTTAAAAAAAAAAGAGCTTGGAAGGGGTACCACAAGTAACCTAACATTCTAACTAATGTATAATTATTATAAATAATATTGTTTAAACTCTAGATAAAAGAGTCTGCAACATATTGTCTTTGCTGGCATTATGTACATTCTCAGAAAGTATGGTGCCAGTCTTAGAGTCCAAGTGCATGAGCCTTGTGTTGTGGTTTCTTTCATGGTTTTTTGGGAGATATACTAGAGGATTGTGGTCACTGTAGACAGTGAGCACCTGCGAAGTTTTTCCCACGTTAAAACATCAAATGCTCAAAGCCAGAAGAGTACCAGCCCGAGGGCTTCTTTTTCATTGGTAGAGTAAGCCCTCCTGTGAGGCTGGAACTTTGCAGGAGAAAAAAGGCTAAGGCTGCAACTCCTTGGCCCGTTTTGCATACGTACTGCCCCAACCCCAGACTCACCAAGCATCAACTTGTAATTGAGAAAGGTTTGGAGAAGTACTGGAGACAAAAAAAAAATGGCAGGTGCAATACACAATAATCTTTTTGCTTTGTCAAAAGCATCTGAGCAAAATGAGAAGTCCAAATAAAGGGAAACTTTGTGACTGGTATAAGAGAGGTAAGAGGGGCTATACAATATCTGAGAAATTCTTACAGAATCTTCTGTAAAATCCTATTCATGCCTAGGAAACGTTGAAGAGATTTCCTATCATGTGGAACTGGATCAATCTTTAATAGAAAGAACTTTAGCAAGTTTAGGAGCAACTTTGCCACTACATACTTCATGGCCTAGAAAAGTAACAGGTGGCCTGTCCAAAGGAAAAAGACTTAAGATAAATTTAACAGTTATATGGGAACTCGGAAAAGTCTCCAAAAAGAGCCCTTTAAGTCTTAAATAGTGTTGATCCCAAGTATCAGGCACCACAGCAATATCATCCAGGTACGCTTGCCCGGTGCCTTCAAGTCCTTTAATAGCCTGATGGATAGTTTGCTGGAATGACAGAGGGGGAGTTTTCATTCAAAGGGGGAACTGTTATATTGATAATGACCTCCTGGAATTACGAAGGCAGAGATTTCCTTCTCCTTTTATTCGTCAAATAGGTACCTGTATAGTAAACCTTTAAGGAGATCTAACTGGATACAAAAGTAGCCTTACCCAACAAAGTCGATTACATCTCCAGATGAGGAAGAGGGTAAGCATTGTGATTGTGACTCATTCACCTTACGGTAGGTTGTACACATACGAAACCTCCATCAGCTTTTTTTAACAAGGAGCACGGTGAAGCCCATGGACTAGATGACTCCTCCACTAAACCTTATGCTCTAACAGAGATTCTACTTCCTGCTGTAGTAGTCTCTGGCTTTTCAGGATTAGCTTGTAGTGGGGAGAGTTTAATAGGTTTAGAGTTTCCACACATCTACATCATGAAACCTAACGTTACATTTTTTCGGCACATCAGGCCCCTCCCAAATATCAGGGTATGACTGTAGAAGCATAGTTAAACTTGTTGCTTGAGTTTCAGACAGCCCCACCATTATTTAAAGGGCTAGGGTCTTGAGGAGGACAGAGTTTGGAAAGTTTAAATTAATTTCAGAAATAGAGTTGCAGAGAGTCAGTCGTCCTACAGAGGAGCGAAGAGGACGAGAGAGAGTCATTACTGGGACTTTTATCTGCGTTGCTGCAAAAAAGGATTTTATTGATTAATGTGGTAAGTTTTAGTTTTTGAGGTCTTATCAAGGGGGCTACACATAATTAACATCAGATAATTTACTTACAATTTGCATAAGTCCAGTAATCTAAGCTTTCAAGGTGGTGGCCAGGTAATAGGTTCTCCTGCACCCAACACCTTGTCTCCTGGATGGAAGGAGCGGAATTGTGCCTTCTGTCATACCTCTGTTTTCATCTTACTTTTGAGCTTTTTTAGGTTTTGCACCCTTGTGCACTGACGGCCACCTGCAACCTAGAAGGAAGGGTTGTAGATGTGTTGGAACTAAGTCTTCTCCCATCCATCCTTTTTGAGCGCCCGAAGAGGACCTCGTACATTGTGCCACATATCCAGCTCTCAAACGGGCTTTCTATTTTACCCGGTAGGACTCTGCACTTTTTCTCGTACTGAAGAACAGCAACAAAGGTAGGGTTGATTCATCCCAGTCTGCAGGAGGAAAGTTGCATGTAAAAAGTCTCATCATGGTTTTTAACGTCTGATGGAATCTTTCCAAGGCCGCCTTGGATCTGGAGGGGATGATAGGCAGTGGATAAGTTTGGGATTATTCCTACTTAGTTAATGCATGCCCTAAATGTTTGGCAGTGAAGTTAGTACCTTGATCACTTTGAATAGTTTTAGGAATGCCAAAACAAGAAATAAATCTTGTCTAAAGCTTTGAGAATAGACTATAGTATTAATACTGCGCATGGGAATTGTTCAGGAATCTAGTTATTATCCTTAATGGTAAAATAAATTAACGATTTCCCGACTTTGACTAGGTAATCAGTGGACTACACAACTATTAATTAAATCTGCAAAAGGGCTCCTGCAGCAGGTTAAGTTTGGAGAGGGAGGTTTATGGAATGTCAGGGTTTCCCTACTTGCTGACATTCTCGCAACACCGGAATATGATTCTTCACATCCTGCTTTAAATTTTGGCCAATTAAATTCTTTTTGTGATTATAATCATGTTTTAGTATTACCTAAGTGACCTTCCTAATGAAGTATTATGAGCTATATTCAATTATTTTGAGGTCTAAAACTTTGATGGACTACTAACCTATCAAGACAATTGCCGGCCCGGACCCTCTATCTCCTTACCAGTCTCAGTTTTTTTTTTTTTTTTTGGGCAGATCAAATAGTCATTTTTAAAGTTCATACTTGAACAGTTGATCCAAAAAGTATTTACCCATGGCTGCCTGAAAAGGCGAAATTTAGAGAATGGTCCTTTCGTTGTTCCTCCCGGAGGACAAATCCCTCGGGGCCATGGAAACAGAGATATCTGGCATCCTGGCAACCTTGGATAGGAAGGCTTGATCGGGGTTTGATCACTTGATTACGAGGCCCGGCCGGTTTTCCTTCGTTAAACAACGTCGGCTATTCCGAGATCGGAGTCGTCCAAGGATAGGTCAACTTCTCGCCAGGACAACCCTTGGGTATGTGGCCGCGTTATGGCCAACCCACGGAGAAGGAGGAATTAATCATTATGGGTTCAGGACATACACTAGCAGTCGGTATTGTTATTACCCAGTAATAAATGGCTTACTTTCATTGGGGAAACCTCTGGATACACCCACAGTAAGTACCCAGTGATAATATTTGCACTTACATAAATTTTATGCAAAGGGACAGAATTATAGTTCCTCCAAAAAAATGCTTCAATAAAAACAGAGGAAAGGGAATTCAAGGAGTGTTCTTTGAAAGGGGGTAATATTCCTCTTTTTAAGTGTGCAATATGCTCCAGTATCTCTAAAGGTTTGACTTCCGGTTGTTTCGGGAGTTTTCCTGAAGGGAAATAAGACTCTACAATAATAAGGGGCCATCCCTTTTTCTACTTCTCTCAGGGGCATGTTTACTAGGGAAATCTAGAGATTTCCCCGATAGATTGGGGTTTGGGGGGCAGTTGGGACGGATATGACCTACTTTGTTACAGAGGGAAGCAGACGACGCAACTGGTTGTCGCTCTGGCTGGTGTCTTGGATACTGTTGTAGAGATGCACCACGTTAAGTAGTTTGTCTTCTCACCAGGTGGACCATAAGTTGAGAAGCGTGGCTCACCAGTGACTTAGTTGGCTGACGTAGACGTTCTCCCTCCGATGCACCCTTCATCTCCATGGTGGATGATCTCTGCGAATTGCCAGGTGTTGAAAAGAGTGAGCGACGCATTCGGACAAGGAGCGGGGGGTTAGTTTCAATAGGTTTCAGACCAAAAACCTGGCTGTCTCCAATGCAGTGGTGAAGTCACGATCCTGCAGAAAAAACTCGAAAACCTCTGGTCTTACAGACTCCCAGCAGGTTTGTCAATTCAGATAAGCTGCACAAGATCATCGAAGGTAGCAAACACACTTGCCTTTATACACCAGCTGGTAAAAGCTTTTGGTTTGCTGTCGCACAAAATTAACCAGGGATTGACTAGCTGTCGTCTGCCTTAGTTTGGAAAAGCTTCCGATACTTAGGGGGGGGGGGATACAAGTATATGCTCCAACACTGTGGTTCTTCATGACTTTTTAATCGTAAATTCCTGTGCGTACCAAAACAATGCTGTAGTGAACCAACGATGCCCAATGTGTTGGCCCACCTCAGGCTCGAGACTGATTTTCGAAAGTTCGAAAAAATTGTTCTGGTTCGGCCTCTTTGAAGCGGGGAACAAGCGTACTGCTTTCTGTAAACTAAAGTCATTTACAAAATGCGAAAGAACTGCCTCCTTTCTTTTTCCCTATCAAATTCTTCTTTTGCAAATGCCCTCTGTTCCCTAGTCTGCTCAGAATTGATTTTTGCCAGCTAAGATGCCAATGCCGCCGATTCACCCTTGAGACAACCCTTGCTGCAACTAGCAGACGATTTTTGCTCCATTGATGCCATCGTTTCCTCCTTTCGAGAACATCGGAGGTTTTATTCCTGGCCCTGTAGAGGGAGGAGTCGATGTGTCATCTTTCTCTCTTCCCGAAGTTTGTCAGTGATAGTGAACACAGTTGTGTAGCTGTGAGAGTGGTTCATAATCAATTGCCAATGGATGTGCAATTTGCCAACAATGCTTTGTAGGGACAATTTAGGCAAGTTTAAATAAAGTATACTTGCGACACCAGACGTTCTGACTCGTCTGGTTGGCATACCCCCAATGTAATAAGTTATTTGCTATGCACAGTACGATTGCAGAATACCCCACCTAACACATTATTTGCAGAAACATGCTTAAACTATGCACAGTACGTTTGCAGAATATGCACATACCTTGCAAGGTGGAAACACAATTGCAAAGATGACTGCAAAATCTTCACACCGAACAAGCTAGAGCGAGCTGTTGAACGATTCATACAATAGCAAGATTGACATAGAAAGCAATGACACAACAAAGTTTGTACAAGTGTTGGACAAAGCTAATGCAATGCCAGACAGCAATCTTCACAATGCTCTGCTTCCAGCTTCAACCCTGGCTGCAACCGTGTGCTCTAGTCCAGCTCTAGATCCCGGACAGGCTCCCATATTAACCCAGGAGTCCCAAAAGGCCTGTTATCCTGGGTTAAAGTGAGCAAAATAACACGCAGGAAAAACCTTTTGACTTATATTACCTTCACCAATTTTAGAAACAGAAGTATGTACACTATGTACAACAATAGGATTAGTGCACTCCCACGGTACAGCAAGGGCAGAATAGAAGCCACTATGACCCCCGAGCCACCCCCATGACCGCGCACCCCCCCCTAATACTCATCACTACACGACCTCTCTACAGAGACTATCGACGCGCGCCCACTCTCGCCACCACCCAACAGGGCAGACAGGAGATTGGTGCCCACATAACCTCGGCCGATTGCCAAAACCATCTTCTATTGGCTGGCCCAAACCTGGGGTCCACTGCCCCCCTGATGAACGACGAGGAGGCCCCATCGCCAACCCTTAGTCCCCTGGTTCGCTGTTTAGTTGGGGGAGATAGCCTGTAAATGAGGGTGTTGTACTGCGCCGTAAAGGTTATCACTCTTTGAACCGCCACAACAAGAATAAATAAAGGGGATATAAATTTCCAGCCAAGGCAGGACTCGCAGCAATATCCAGCCCCCGTCTCCGTCCCCAAGCCAGGTAGCCAAAAATTCAGATTTAGGAAGGATATAGGAAAGCACTGGTTTGGTAATAGAGCTGTGGATGAGTGGAAAACAAACTCCGTGTACAGTTATTCAGGCTTAAAACATTGTTAAGTTTTAAAAATTAGGTTAGATAATCTTGAGTGGGTGTGGGTGTTGGTGTGAGTTGGACCTGAACTGCTTGTCCCGCTGGCTGGGTTGGTCGTCCCCAACACAACCCACCCCCACCTACCCCCCCGACGCTCTTATATTGTGCACCTCCTCCTTGAGTGAGTCCCACGGTGACCAGTATGGGGTGGGTATTGGGTAATCGGGGGGGGTGGTTCATTGGTCTTCGATTGGAGGGAGGGGACAGGGACCTGCATCCGCTATGGGTCAGTAGGCCTGTTGCAGTGTTCCTTCTTTCTTATGTTCTTACAGGTACTGTGAGGCTCCATTGATATTTTCATAAGGGAAAAAGTTAAAGAAATATTAAATTATTTGTACAATGTTAACTACAATTAAAATTTCAAAAATTATATTTATCTGTAATTTCTCTTCCCGCGCGAATACAAAATTTCTCGAAAACATCAGTAAAGTGTAAGTTGTTGAGAACACCTCTGGAGGCCCTCCAGCTGGAGGAGGGCCTCCAGCTACTGGAGGGCCTCAGCTCCAGCCCCTGAAACCCATGCCTTAATCTGGCCCTGGTTGCAGGGGAACCTTAGCAATGTGCTTATATACAGGAATGATGCAGTACATCCACGGAGATGACATGGTCATGGGTCAGTATGTCAGTTGCATCCTTCCAGAATATATCCCCTTATTGCACGATTTCCTTCAAGATCACAATTCAGCTTTTACAATTGTGTTTTGAAGAATAAGCTAACACCAATAGTCACTCAGACGAGAGTCCAGCATGGGTAGACCGCGAACACTACGCCTACAGCTGCAGCAGGTGCTGGCCGACATACCTCGTCCAACCCCACCAACCACCACAAGAACAGCAGGTACACCATCACGCTTCCTAAGACAAATACGTCTTGCCTTGCCCTCACCATACTGCTGCCACCTTTAAGACAAGGACATGTGTCAGGTGACTTTTCTATTACAAATACACCAGCAACAACATTAATTTCTTTCATCTTGTTCCACGATAATATAGTTAATAGATCCTGAAAGGGATTAGAATTTATTTCCCATACATTAAACACAGGATACACTCGATGTTAGCTCAAAATAGGACCAAATCTCTAATGTTAACTTGTTTCTCGTTAACAAAGACCTTCCATGTTTTTAACTAGATCTTTGATCTAGTATACATCTTCGAAGATGTACACTTTCTTCTGGACATAATTCTGCCTAGGCAGCAAAGTCACCTCATAAAAAGTTAGTGAACTTGACTGACAAGTTGGAAAACTATTTAAGACCACTTCATTTATTCTCAGTGCCTTTCTGTTGTTTTCTGGGTCCCAGTTTAGTCTTGGGACGATTCCAGATACGACAATTGTTCTACTCATGTCTTGAAAGAAATCCTTGTATTAGGTTTCTGTGTTCATAAACTATTCCCTCTGATCTCCTTTCTTTGATGTCACTTGTGGCGACACGAGGTATAAACACGAAGTCATTCTCACTACGTCAAGGATGACACTGGCGACATCATGGCGACATCATCCACCTTCGTACCAGAGCAGCACCATACTCATCCCTTTCTTGCTATATCTAGAGTGAAACTGAACACACACGCAGCACCGAGGAGACCAGACGTCACACAAATTAATCATGGGGAAAAGAGGACTGTGTCTGTTGTGTAGTGTAGAGAGTAGAGCATTTATGTGAATAATGTCCCCATAAATAGAAGGAAATTATTAATATGGATCATTTCCTTGGGCAAGAATAACGTTTTTAATATCTTAAGGAAAGATGGAGTAGCACAACAGTACGGTGGTGAGTTTGTTTATATACGATGTAACAAAAAAAAAAGGCACAATACCGTGACTGGAACGATACACAAATAACCCGCACATAGAAGAGAGGAGTTTACAACGACGTTTCGGTACGACTTGGACCATTTACAAGGCCCAAGTCGGACCGAAACGTCGTCGTAAGCTCCTCTCTTCTATGTGCGGGTTATTTGCGTATACATACAATATGACTGGAGGAACGCGGTCTCAGCATTGCTGTGTTTGTGTACCTGCATTAATAAATAATTGAAGCAACAAGAATGAGAGGCAGCAACACACTGTCAGTATTAAGAACTGGACACTATGAACATTGTGGTATCTTTATTGTAGACGTTTCGAATCAGTGGCTTCATCAATAAAATTCAAGGAATAAATAGAAGACAGTAGTACTATAGAGTTGGTGATGTGGAGGTTTAGCTTAGCCTGGAGACTTTTCCTGACTACGCTCTTAAAGACTTCTAAGACTGAGGGATGATTACCTCTTATCTTTTCTAAATAGTTCTTACTGTCTTCCACTTATGTCCTTGAAATATGTATTGGAAAAGCACCTGGATGGCGAGACGTTACAATACAGATACTCAGATGTTGCCTTGTGTCTAATTCTTAAGTTATCAGTACTGCATACCATACAATGCACTCTTAGTATTAGTATTTAATATATATCTCAAATCGCTCGGGGAAATGGACTTGGCGTCCCCTAGTTTTGAAGGTTTCATATCCTTCCTATCATTTTTCAGCAGATGCAGCGAATATTGGTGTGGTCTTTGAAGGTGAAAATCCTCTGACATCATCACTCCAGGTTCCTTCACATTACTTTTTCGCTCTATTGTATAGTTTAGAAGTTCCTCAAGTTTTCCATATTCTGAGTAGTTAATTTTCTACATTGAACTTCATATTGTTTTGAGTGAGACCCATTTGAAGATTTGCTTGATGTTCGCTTGGAGTCTCGCAGTGTCTTCGTGGAACGTCACTGTATGCGCATTCGGGTGTCATCTGCAGAGGAGAGACACGGAGCTATGGCTTACATCTATGTCTATATCAGACATGAAGATGAGACAATAGGATGGGAGAGAGAGAGAGTACCTGCGCCTTGTGGAAAGAGTTGGTTCACGTAGCTGACAGAGGTCTGAGAAAAAATAAGATCCTCTTCAACACCTTTTTTACTCTAAGATTTGTTAAGTCCTGCACCATTGAATTAAGGAAAGATCTTCGACTTCCACCTTACGAAAACAAAGCAAATGCAATAGTAATTATGGGACAAGGTAGATTATAGTGGAAAAGTTGAAATTTGTTATTAGAAGACGAGGGGAAACGTTACGTGCCTATTATTAAAAAGACGCAACTGAACACCAAACACCGGTTATACAATTCGGTACGGTATGCGTTTGAGTTTTTGTTTTTAAAATACAGAAAGAAATTTTGAAAGATATCTTATAATTATTTATTATTATTATTATTTTGTATATTTTATATTATTTATTATTATATTTTTTTATTATTATTATCATTTTATTATTGATATTATTATTATAAATTATATTTTTTTTAAATTTTATATTAAAACCTAAGGTACAAAAAATATATGTGTACATAATTCAATATGGTTAACAAGATAAAGGCAAGTGATAACATTAATCAACGTGACTACCCAGTACTGAAGAGCAAGTATATAATGACAGAGATGGCCTGCTGCATAAATCAAACACGCTTGTACGTACTGTGCTTCACATGAAAAATGTGGTCACATATACATATACCATACACTATATACATATATGTGATCTTATTTAATATTATATATATAATATATATATTTATATATATATATATATATATTTATATATATTCTATTATATGTATATTTACCTTTATTTATTATTATATATACTATATCACATATACCATACATATATATATATTACATATTACATACACACTCTTACACATACCTTCCCACCACAGTAAGCTTACACTCCCCCCCATGAAAAACGTGCCACTTTCACCTTAAAATACACAGTGGAACCAAAACTCTTATACATACACATCTAGCAAAAAGCATTAAAAACTTCATATGACATAATATATTATAAACACAATCCCGAGCCACGCTAACGGCCTGACACTATAATACAAGGAAATGTTGAACTGATGGCTTCACATCCACACATTAGAACACAATCCACCTCACTACACCTCATTTTCCCTATTGTAATAATTAATATTCGTAGCACGCTGTGGTGGGTTTATGAACACTTACGCTAACACTTCATAACACCCCCACACCCATGCCTAGTACTGTGCTGCGTCACCACTTCATAACCACCAACAGTCACTTGATTAGTAATTGCGTCTTTATAAGATATCACCGTAAAAAACCGCTAACACATTAACCTACCACATTAAATAAATAAATTTACACATTATTCCCTCATTCAGACAGATTATTTACACTGTTCGGAGATAATCTTAAATCTCATCCTAACAGAGAATGGACAAAATTAGACATCTAAAATATGGACATGTGTAGCACTCATGATCTTGCATTGCAGAGGATTTATTCTTCATAACTCGTACACCCCCCCCCCCCCATACCAAATGAAAAAATGACCAGTTTCACCTGGCATATTACACAAGATCAAATATCATTCACTTGTACACTTTATAATGTAAATGTGAAAAAAAAAAACATCTGTAAACAATTATAAGCAAAACAACCTCAGGCAAGTTTCTTTCATTATATACAATACCAGACGTTCCACTAGTTAAAAAACTGGTATGGAAACTCATCTATTTTATGACAAGTTACATTGCTCATATATAGGTAGTCATGTATATTTACAGTTTAAATTATGATTATTACTAAACATAGCTTATGTACTTCCTTTACAAAATCCATGAAGGGAATCCTTCAGAATAAATTATTAATTTACGGGTGGCTCAATAAAACCAAGACATTACATTGAATATCTCATTGAATATCACCTCAGAACATCCTCTTCTCAACAAGATTAACACTACTCCTCAATCATACATCAAATCACACCCCCCCCTGGGTAAGGCCAGCCCGTTCATTCCCATGTCCGCTTATAAAGACCATAAATCCTCTCAAAAATAGAAAGTCCACTGTAGCCTCCGAGAAATACCTCTCCCACCTCATCAGCTACCTTCATATTTCCCTGTTGCAGACACTTTGTTCTATGAAAAAGGATGTGCTATCGGCCATCCTACGTTCCTCCGCCCTTTGGCTCTCTATTTGCCATGATATATACACAAATCTACCATTAAGTAAGCCACTTGCCTTTGAAACCTTTTACCCCAACCCCACCAATTATCTAAACTAAGCGCTCTCAAAAACCGCACAAACACTTTCCCCCCACACATATCAGATTACTTTCCCTAACCATTCCCGCACAATCCTAGGCTTTCACAAAAATAAACTACATGAAAAGCTGATTTCATCTAGACCCCACAAAACCTGACAACCCACATCCCCTCCCTTATTCGACTATTTCGGTTAAAACAACCCTGCAGACGGCAATATTCCGTGAAGAAACCTATACATTAACCTCCCTCACGCGAGAGACGGATCGTTAAACCCTTTTAATCGGCCCCAAATGTTTACCATGCGTATCCGCAATCGAGTACATCTTCTCCGTTGCCAATAACCACCCCATTAGGCCTTTTCTTCCTCTCCATGGACCCTACCCGATGTTCTCGGCTCTACTAGTACCATTACAATAGACGCAACAACCCTCACCTTCTCTCAATTCTTGTCCCTTCCACCATCTTCGAAAAGATCCTCCCTGCAGCTCCCCCAACCCTCCATCCTTCCCCCCGAGCCCTAGTAGGGCAAAGCTACTTGTTTCTCATTTCACACACTTCAACCTTCCTAGTTCGATCATATGAATTTAAACCCAGCCCTCCCAAGGCCAAGGGAAGTGTTACCTACCTCTTTTTAATCCAATCGCATCCCGAACCCCTGATAATTATTATTATTATTATTATTATTATTTTATTATTATATTTTCTCAGATACGGGACGGTATATTTTCAAAGTTGACGATACAGGAAAAATAACCGCACTGTATCTTTACTATTATACCCAGTCTTACTGTAGTGTTCAGCCAGTGTTTACCAGGACTAGTGTGTTCAGATAAGTGGTTACCAGACAAGTGTGTCAGCCAGTGTTACCAGGCACGTGCGTCAGCCAGTGTCACTAGGACAAGTTGTGTCAGCCTGTGTTACCAAACATAGTGTGTCAGCTGTGTCCACCAGACACGTGTGTAAGGATCACTTACCTATCCATGACTCTAACGTCAATTTATGTCACAAAGCTGGAGTCAAGCCCATTTATGCCTGTGTTTCTGTGATTTACTCTGGCACCTTTGTTTATATGTGTGCTGTTGTGAGGTGGAGAGTGAGTGAGTGAGTGGTGTTGTGTGGAATAACATCGAAGAGAGGCAGATGCTGGGTCCTGACGAACTGTTCGTTTGTTGATATTGCGCTGGTTGTGCTGAAACTACATACATCAAGTTATTTGTGTTAGTGATAGACTCGTTGGGATGGCTTACAAAGACAAGTTACCAAAGCAATGTGTGCCCACTCCCACCACCTCTCTTGGCCACACTCTACACATTTAACTCTTAAAATATGATGTCCTTGCAGGATGCCTTGATTTCCTTGTAAAGTCTTGATCTAGCACAACTGAAGCCGGCAGTAGTAAGGTCCGTTTCCAATACTTGGATGGGCGGTATAGTAGTATACAAATACTTTATTGTTATTACTATGCTGACCTGAACGGAACCGTCGAATCGAGCTAATATTCCTGAATCAGGACTCATTGCTTCTCAGGTTCTGAACGAGTCATCATTAATTGAAAATAAGCCCTGTCTCCTCTATGTGCCTCAGTTGTTTCAGGCATCCAAAGAGTTACACAGACATTCGTTAAAGTGTGGTGTGTGTTGTTTGAAAATTTTTTGTACACATATGTTTATGTTATGCTATGAAACAATGAATGTGCTTAATTATGTATGTGTGCTTATATACTTGTGTGTATACGCAATGATATCATGTTGAGCATATGTATGGTCACCTCTATGTGTATGTATATAATTTACATACTTGTTTGGTATACAGTGCATGGTGTATTAATTGAATGCATCTGTGTGCACATTTAACTTGTGTATATTATTTTAACAACACAGGAGTGAAACCCAGTCCAAACATCTGTCAAAGAAATGATGACATAATGGTTTTAAGCGGCGCTTGGTGTCAAGATGCACACAGAGTTGCAACTTGCACTGGGCAGTCGCTAAGTGTTTCTGAGTGTGTTGCGACTGTGCCCTGGAGTGTGTGTTGCAGTGTTTGTGTCTGTGTGTTAGTGTGTGTTGTTGCACTTTGTGTGAGTGTGTTGCGACTTGCGCTGATTGAAGTGTGTGTTGCAGTTTGCGTGAGTGTGTGTGTTGTTTCAACTTGTGATGAGTGCGTTGCAACTTGTGCTGAGGTGTGTTGCGACTTGCGCTGGTTGCAACAACTTGTGCTTGAGTGTTGTTGCGACTTGCACTGAGTGTGTTTGCGACCTCTGTGGTTATGAGTGTGTTGCGAGCTTGTGCTGAGTGTGTGTTACAACATAGCAGACTTGTGGTGTGGTTGCGGCCCCCTACCAAACTAGTGGTTTAAATGGTTAACCTGCGGCCGGCAGTACTCACTGGGTGCGTATCAAACCCATTTGTGGGCGATAGGCTGAGACGGACTTGCGAGCAAGTAAGTACCTGAACTACTCATGGTTACGCATTAAGCAGTAGTTACAGAACTCCATAATGGTACACATCTAACTGGCAGTAGGAGAGTATTATACTGGGCATTATACTGATGTAAGAAGATGAATTCGCTCACCGCAGATCACTTGAATCTGATGGCATCAGTTACTGACGGACGCACTCAATGAGCACGCAGCCTGGTGTTCTTACTGCTAGTATTTATACCGGACCACCTGCGGTCGTGTCAATTGGTCTTGAAGGCGGTAGCTAGTACTCTCAACAGGAACAACTTCGGTTTGTACTTTACCGGGGGGGACTTAGAGAGTTTTACATGGGGACTACCGGTGATGTCTGTGGACTATCGTATGGCCTACGCATGGTCAAAGGTGGGCTAAGGTCAACGATGCTGTTTATAGTGGGACATTACGTGAAGAAAAGGTTGGCAGTGTGACAATGAACTGGCTAGGACCGTAGTGTGTCACTTAGGGAAGTATGATGGAATGGAACATGACATTTGCTACAGGACCGTATTGGAAACACTGCAGAAGAAATGGGTGTCTTGTGAAACTTGTGATGGCCAGGTTGTTGTGTACATTGAATAGTGTCATGTGACTGGCCTTTTAAATGACGCTATGGCGGGTTAGTGTGACGCAGATGACCAAGGGTGTCAAGTGTGACACGGTTGCGCATAAGTGTGTGTATTAATTTACACTGAGAAAAGTGAGGTGTCCAAGTGACCAGGTGGAGAAAGAGCGTCAACAATCATCGGATAAGGTGTCGGGAGAAACGCAGTTGATTGTAAGTTTTTATTTTAAATGTTACGTATAATTGTTTTAGTACATATATATATATATTTTTACAGATATATATATAGTATATATCACTATATTATAGTGACACAGGGAGTTGTCAAGAAAGTTGTACCCTGAGTGTAGGGCTACGAATATTTTTTATTTGTGAGTAAAATCGAAAATCAGATATTTTACTTATTTGGTTAATATGTATATATTATAGATGATTTATAGTTCATATTACCTCTAGACCAAAGATTGATTTTTGTATAATATTAAAGATTCATTTATTTTATCGTTTTGGATTTATGTATCAAAGAACTTTGATAGTAATTACTACTAATTGTGAAAAGTTCAATTGGTGTTTTTTGTAATCAATGGGAGCCTGTCCGGGAGGATTAGTGATCACTGAGATGATTTCTATATAATATCAGGGATGACGGTTCACTGACTCTGTGAGTGTTTTCAGGTCTTGCGTTGGTATCACTTGTTTTCTTCGAAGAATCACGTACTGAGAAACTAGTTACTGCAAACACGTTATCCTGAACACAGCTTCACTAGAAAATTGCATATTTATAATTTTTACCATAAAATAACATTTGTTTGCTCGGCTGAGATAAATTTAATTATTTTTTCCTAAATGGCTTCGGGAAATTTAACAAGAAAAAATCATTCTGTAGGTTAAGATCGTTATGTGAATATTCTGTTCAAAAATTTTCAAGTGTGAATACCTTAATTATGTATTATGCCAGAAAGAGTAAATATGATCCCTAAAAATTTTAATTCAAAATTGAAACGGGAAAAAATTATGTCTCTCTAAGAAAGGGAAACACCTGAATGTTGAATAAGAACTGCGTGGAACAATTAACTTGAGTGGACACTATACATGTGAAGTGGGGAACAATTATGTTGAGTGGAAAATACTGTGGAGTGGAACAAATACTGTGAGTGGAACAATACTGTGAGTGTGGAACAACTACTGTGAGTGGAACAATACTGTGTGTGGAACAATACTGTGAGTTGAACAATAGACAAGTAACTCTTAGCTTCCTTTATAATACTAACCCCTACTACCTACACCACTACTACTACTACTTCCATACTAACTTTACTAAACACTACCACTACTTCCACTACCAACATTACTACACTTACACGACTCTACACTAACAACATAAACTACTACCACTACCACTACTTCCACTACCAATATAACTACTCCACTACCACTAATTCACTACCAATTATGACTACTATCACCTAAGCCTCTACTTCTTCATACCATATATACTACTAACATACCAGACTACTTCTGAGACTTACCAATATAACTACTAACACTACCACTACTTCATACCAAATATAACTACTACACTTACTTCCAACTATCCAATATGACTACTAACCTACCACTACTTCCACTACCAAAAATTACTGTACTATGCATAATACTTCCGAATACCAATATAATACTAGCACTACCACAATACTTCCACTCCAACATAACTATCTACCACTCCAAATAAATCTACTAACCACTTACAATAATAACTACTACACTACACTACTTCCATACACAAACATAAGACTTCCACTATTATTTCCACTACTAAACATTACTACGACTACTAGCTTATCTTCAACATTCTGTCGTTCCTGTCTCTCGATCTATATTTTACAGACGCTCCGCTCACTCTCGCCTGTCAGTGTGACTTGTAAATGGTACAAGTCGGACCAAGACATCGCTATAATCTTCTCTATGTTATGTGCAGGTTATTTGTGTACTAATGTTGAAAGTTTGAAGATGATCGGAAGAGGCGTTCTCCAGTTATTGTGTGGAATTCAACAAGTCCAAGTTTGTGGACTATGTTAGTGAATTGTCAAGTCTTACCATACACAGGACAAGATCACGTCCCACTCCCGTCGACGATACACCAGTTTTTAAAGTTTGAAGTCGATCAAAAGAAACATTCTCTAGTTATTGCAAGTATATAAAAAAATATTTTACTTAATAAAAACTGGCAAACTGTGAGTTATTCAGGACAAGAAAAAAATATTTCATCAATGGTAAACAGTACAAACAAGTTGATGAATTAGGTAAACAACACCTGGATATTGTGATTTTGATGACTTTTCGCCAACCAGTTGTTGTTCAGTTCATTATAGAGATGATATACGAAGACAGTGGAAGATGAGGTAATCAGTCCCTCAGCCTTGAAGAAGGTATATATTACCTTAATCTTGAGGACTCTGAAGCAGACACCAGATGAACATTTATCTTTTATTATGATAAATAAAAACTTCTGCACATGTATCTTATATTGTTTATGATACCTTGATACACACAGTATCTCTTACAACTTTATTGTTCAGTGTATACTTATGTGTCAGAAGATTATTATTATTATTATTATTATTATTATTATATTATTATTATTATTATTATTATTATTATGTTTTTACTTCTAATAGTGAGCCAAGGCTTTAAGTTAGGTTAGGTTAGGTTAGTTAAGTTTAGGTTAGTTTAGTTAGGTTAGGTTAGTAAGGTTAGGTTAGGTTGGGTTAGGTTAGGTTGGGTTAGGTTAGGTTGGGTTAGGTTAGGTTGGATTAGGTTAGGTTGGGTTGGGTTAGGTTAGGTTAGGTTAGGTTAGGTTAGGTTGGGTTGGGTTGGGTTGGGTTAGGTTAGGTTGGGTTAGGTTAGGTAAGTTTAGGTAAGGTTAGGTTAGGTTGGGTTAGGTTAGGTTAGGTTAGGTTAGGTTGGGTTAGGTTAGGTTGGGTTAGGTTAGGTTAGGTTAGGTTGGGTTAGGTTAGGATAGATAAGATTTGTCAGGAAAGAGGACAAGTGTTTCCTGACGCTGCTGTTAGTCATATAAAGACCCTCCTATGATACCATCTACAAATTCAACACTTCACTTCTGACTCCTATACACAAGACAACATTTTCATGCTTCAACTTTGAACTGAGGGACTGATTACCTCAAAATTATTTCTTCAAGGCTAAGGGACTGATCACCTTATATTTACATCTCCACTGTTACTGCTGTTTCCAGTATATAGTCACGTCTGTATCCAGCTGACGAAACCTACACAACAGCAGACGTGCTTCCGTAATGAAGATATCCAACTGTTACACGTTATACCCATCTACTTCTCAGTAGAGTATACCATCTACTTCTCAGTAGAGTATACCATCTACTTCTCAGTAGAGTATACCATCTACTTCTCAGTAGATGTATACCATCTACTTCTCAGTAGAGTATATCATCTACTTCTCAGTAGAGTATACCATCTACTTCTCAGTAGAGTATACCATCTACTTCTCAGTAGAGTATACCATCTACTTCTCAGTAGAGTATACCATCTACTTCTCAGTAGAGTATACCATCTACTTCTCAGTAGAGTATACCATCTACTTCTCAGTAGAGTATACCATCCACTTCTCAGTAGAGTATACCATCTACTTCTCAGTTAGTATACCATCTACTTCTCAGTAGAGTAACCATCTACTTCTCAGTAGAGTATACCATCTACTTCTCAGTAGAGTATACCATCTACTTCTCAGTAGAGTATATCATCTACTTCTCAGTAGAGTATACCATCTACTTCTCAGTAGAGTATACCATCTACTTCTCAGTAGAGTATAACCATCTACTTCTCAGTAGAGTATACCATCTACTTCTAAGTAGAGTATACCATCTACTTCTCAGTAGAGTATACCATCTACTTCTCAGTAGAGTGTACCATCCACTTCTCAGTAGAGTATACCATCTACTTCTCAGTAGAGTATACCATCTACTTCTCAGTAGAGTATACCATCTACTTCTCAGTAGAGTATACCATCTACTTCTCAGTAGAGTATACCATCTACTTCTCAGTAGAGTATACCATCTACTTCTCAGTTGAGTATACCATCTACTTCTCAGTAGAGTATACCATCTACTTCTCAGTAGAGTATACCATCTACTTCTCAAGTAGAGTATACCATCTACTTCTCAGTAGAGTATACCATCCACTTCTCAGTAGAGTATACCATCTACTTCTCAGTAGAGTATACCATCTACTTCTCAGTAGAGTATACCATCTACTTCTCAGTAGAGTATACCATCTACTCAGTAGAGTATACCATCCACTTCTCAGTAGAGTATACCATCCACTTCTCAGTAGAGTATACCATCTACTTCTCAGTAGAGTATACCATCTACTTCTCAGTAGAGTATACCATCTACTTCTCAGTAGAGTATACATCTACTTCCAGTAGAGTATACCATCTACTTCTCAGTGAGTATACCATCTACTTCTCAATAGAGTATACCATCTACTTCTCAGTAGAGTATACCATCTACTTCTCAGTAGAGTTATACCATCTACTTCTCAGTAGAGATATACCATCTACTTCTCAGTAGAGTATACCATCTACTTCTCAGTAGAGTATACCATCTACTTCTCAGTAGAGTATATCATCCACTTCTCAGTAGAGTATAACCATATACTTCTCAAGTAGAGTATACCATCTACTTCTCAGTAGAGTATATCATCCACTTCTCAGTAGAGTATACCATCTACTTCTCAGTAGAGTATATCATCCACTTCTCAGTAGAGTATACCATCTACTTCTCAGTAGAGTATACCATCTACTTCTCAGTAGAGTATACCATCTACTTCTCAGTAGAGTATATCATCCACTTCTCAGTAGAGTATACCATCTACTTCTCAGTAGAGTATATCATCCACTTCTCAGTAGAGTATGCCATCTACTTCTCAGTAGAGTATATCATCCACTTCTCAGTAGAGTATACCATCTACTTCTCAGTAGAGTATACCATCTACTTCTCAGTAGAGTATATCATCCACTTCTCAGTAGAGTATACAATCTACTTCTCAGTAGAGTATACCATCTACTTCTCAGTAGAGTATACCATCTACTTCTCAGTAGAGTATACCATTTACTTCTCAGTAGAGTATATCATCCACTTCTCAGTAGAGTATACCATCTACTTCTCAGTAGAGTATACCATCTACTTCTCAGTAGAGTATACCATCTACTTCTCAGTAAGTATCCAACTACTTTTCAGTAGTAAGTATACCATCTACTCTCAGTATAGTATACCATCTACTTCTCAGTAGAGTATACCATCTACTTCTCGGTAGAGTATATCATCCACTTCTCAGTAGAGTATACCATCTACTTCTCAGTAGAGTATACCATCTACTTCTCAGTAGAGTATACCATCTACTTCTCAGTAGAGTATACCATCTACTTCTCAGTAGAGTATATCATCCACTTCTCAGTAGAGTATACCATCTACTTCTCAGTAGAGTATACCATCTACTTCTCAGTAGAGTATACCATCTACTTCTCAGTAGAGTATATCATCCACTTCTCAGTATAGTATACCATCTACTTCTCAGTAGAGTATACCATCTACTTCTCAGTAGATACATCATCCACTTCTCAGTAGAGTATACCATCTACTTCTCAGTAGAGTATACCATCTACTTCTCAGTAGAGTATATCATCCACTTCTCAGTAGAGTATACCATCTACTTCTCAGTAGAGTATACCATCTACTTCTCAGTAGAGTATACCATCTACTTCTCAGTAGAGTATATCATCCACTTCTCAGTATAGTATACCATCTACTTCTCAGTAGAGTATACCATCTACTTCTCAGTAGAGTATATCATCCAATTCTCAGTAGAGTATACCATCTACTTCTCAGTAGAGTATACCATCTACTTTTCAGTAGAGTATACCATCTACTTCTCAGTAGAGTATATCATCCACTTCTCAGTATAGTATACCATCTACTTCTCAGTAAAGTATACCATCTACTTCTCAGTAGAGTATACCATCTACTTCTCAGTAGAGTATACCATCTACTTCTCAGTAGAGTATACCATCTACTTCTCAGTAGAGTATACCATCTACTTCTCAGTAGAGTATACCATCTACTTCTCAGTAGAGTATATCATCCACTTCTCAGTATAGTATACCATCTACTTCACAGTAGAGTATACCATCTACTTCTCAGTAGAGTATACCATCTACTTCTCAGTAGAGTATACCATCTACTTCTCAGTAGAGTATACCATCTACTTCTCAGTAGAGTATACCATCTACTTCTCAGTAGAGTATACCATCTACTTCTCAGTAGAGTATACCATCTACTTCTCAGTAGAGTATACCATCTACTTCTCAGTAGAGTATACCATCTACTTCTCAGTAGAGTATACCATCTACTTCTCAGTAGAGTAATACCATCTACTTCTCAGCAGAGTATACCATCTACTTCTCAGTAGAGTATATCATCCACTTCTCAGTATAGTATACCATCTACTTCTCAGTAGAGTATACCATCTACTTCTCAGTAGAGTATACCATCTACTTCTCAGTAGAGTATACCATCTACTTCTCAGTAGAGTATACCATCTACTTCTCAGTAGAGTATATCATCCACTTCTCAGTATAGTAACCATCTACTTCTCAGTAGAGTATACCATCTACTTCTCAGTAGAGTATACCATCTACTTCTCAGTAGAGTATACCATCTACTTCTCAGTAGAGTATACCATCTACTTCTCAGTAGAGTATACCATCTACTTCTCAGTAGAGTATACCATCTACTTCTCAGTAGAGTATACCATCTACTTCTCAGTAGAGTATATCATCCACTTCTCAGTATAGTATAACCATCTACTTCTCAGTAGAGTAACCATCTACTTCTCAGTAGAGTATATCATCCACTTCTCAGTAGAGTATACCATCTACTTCTCAGTAGAGTATACCATCTACTTCTCAGTAGAGTATATCATCCACTTCTCAGTAGAGTATACCATCTACTTCTCAGTAGAGTATACCATCTACTTCTCAGTAGAGTATACCATCTACTTCTCAGTAGAGTATATCATCCACTTCTCAGTATAGTATACCATCTACTTCTCAGTAGAGTATACCATCTACTTCTCAGTAGAGTATACCATCTACTTCTCAGTAGAGTATACCATCTACTTCTCAGTAGAGTATACCATCTACTTCTCAGTAGAGTATACCATCTACTTCTCAGTAGAGTATACCATCTACTTCTCAGTAGAGTATACCATCTACTTCTCAGTAGGTATATCATGCCACTTCTCAGTATAGTATACCATCTACTTCTCAGTAGAGTATACCATCTACTTCTCAGTAGAGTATATCATCCACTTCTCAGTATAGTATACCATCTACTTCTCAGTAGAGTATACCATCTACTTCTCAGTAGAGTATATCATCCACTTCTCAGTAGAGTATACCTCTACTTCTCAGTAGAGAGTATACCATCTACTTCTCAGTAGAGTATACCATCTACTTCTCAGTAGAGTATACCATCTACTTCTCAGTAGAGTATGCCATCTACTTCTCATGTAGAGTATATCAATCTACTTCTCAGTAGAGTATACCATCTACTTCTCAGTAGAGTATACCATCTACTTCTCAGTAGAGTAATACCATCTACTTCTCAGTAGAGTATACCATCTACTTCTCAGTAGAGTATACCATCTACTTCTCAGTAGAGTATACCATCTACTTCTCAGTAGAGTATACCATCTACTTCTCAGTAGAGTATACCATCTACTTCTCAGTAGAGTATACCATCTACTTCTCAGTAGAGTATACCATCTACTTCTCAGTATAGTAGTATACCATCTACTTCTCAGTAGAGTATACCATCTACTTCTCAGTAGAGTATACCATCTACTACTCAGTAGAGTATACCATCTACTTCTCAGTAGAGTATACCATCTACTTCTCAGTAGAGTATACCATCTACTTCTCAGTAGAGTATACCATCTACTTCTCAGTAGAGTATACCATCTACTTCTCAGTAGAGTATACCATCTACTTCTCAGTAGAGTATACCATCTACTTCTCAGTAGAGTATACCATCTACTTCTCAGTAGAGTATACCATCTACTTCTCAGTAGAGTATACCATCTACTTCTCAGTAGAGTATACCATCTACTTCTCAGTAGAGTATACCATCTACTTCTCAGTAGAGTATACCATCTACTTCTCAGTTAGAGTATACCATCTACTTCTCATAGAGTATACCATCTACTTCTCAGTAGAGTATACCATCTACTTCTCAGTAGAGTATACCATCTACTTCTCAGTAGAGTATACCATCTACTTCTCAGTAGAGTATACCATCTACTTCTCAGTAGAGTATACCATCTACTTCTCAGTAGAGTATAACCATCTACTTCTCAGTAGAGTATAACCATCTACTTCTCAGTAGAGTATACCATCTACTTCTCAGTAGAGTATACCATCTACTTCTCAGTAGAGTATACCATCTACTTCTCAGTAGAGTTAACCATCTACTTCTCAGTAGAGTATACCATCTACTTCTCAGTAGAGTATACCATCTACTTCTCAGTAGAGTATACCATCTACTTCTCAGTAGAGTATACCATCTACTTCTCAGTAGAGTATACCATCTACTTCTCAGTAGAGTATAACCATCTACTTCTCAGTAGAGTATACCATCTACATTCTCAGTAGAGTTATACCATCTACTTCTCAGTTAGTATACCATCTACTTCTCAGTAGAGTATACCATCTACTTCTCAGTAGAGTATACCATCTACTTCTCAGTATAGTAATACCATCTACTTCTCAGTATAGTATACCATCTACTTCTCAGTAGAGTATACCATCTACTTCTCAGTATAGTATACCATCTACTTCTCAGTATAGTATACCATCTACTTCTCAGTAGAGTATACCATCTACTTCTCAGTATAGTATACCATCTACTTCTCAGTATAGTATACCATCTACTTCTCAGTAGAGTATACCATCTACTTCTCAGTATAGTATACCATCTACTTCTCAGTATAGTATACCATCTACTTCTCAGTATAGTATACCAATCTACTTCTCAGTATAGTATACCATCTACTTCTCATATAGTATACCATCTACTTCTCAGTATAGTATACCATCTACTTCTCAGTAGAGTATACCATCTACTTCTCAGTATAGTATACCATCTACTTCTCAGTATAGTATACCATCTACTTCTCAGTAGAGTATACCATCTACTTCTCAGTAGAGTATACCATCTACTTCTCAGTAGACTACACCGTGAACATCAAACAACTTAGGGAGAGGAATATATAAGATATATCCCACAAAACACTACATTGTTTTATAATTTAAGTGTCACATTGCTTCTACACACTCCACTAAGAGTCTAAACTTTTTTTCTAGGTAGCATACACCAGTGTCGAGAGTTTGAAAGCGATCGGAAGAGGCTTTCTGAAGGTATCACATGGTTATCGTTATTACGTATAGCTTTTTAAAATTCACAAGAGAGCACTTGCCCATGTTAGTGCTTGTGTGATGCTTCTCCTGACTATATGTTAACACCCATCAACACTTGAAGTTGACTGAACAGTTTTAGTCAAAGCTAATTCATTGAGCACTCTCTATCACCTAGTCAAGGTTAAGGGACTGAACACACACTAACAACCATTCAAGGTTAAGGGACTGAACATACACTAACAACCATTCAAGGTTAAGGGACTGAACACACACTAACAACCATTCAAGGTTAAGGGACTGAACATACACTAACAACCATTCAAGGTTAAGGGACTGAACACACACTAACAACCATTCAAGGTTAAGGACTGAACATACACTAACAACCATTCAAGGTTAAGGGAACTGAACACACACTAACAACCATTCAAGGTTAAGGGACTGAACATACACTAACAACCATTCAAGGTTAAGGGACTGAACATACACTAACACCCATTCAAGGTTAAGGGACTGAACATACACTAACACCCATTCAAGGTTAAGGGACTGAACATACACTAACACCCATTCAAGGTTAAGGGACTGAACATACACTAACACCCATTCAAGGTTAATGGACTGAACATACACTAACAACCATTCAAGGTTAAGGGACTGAACACACACTAACAACCATTCAAGGTTAAGGGACTGAACACACACTAACAACCATTCAAGGTTAATGGACTGAACACACACTACAACTATATCAAGGTTAAGGGACTGAACACACACTAACAACCATTCAAGGTTAAGGGACTGAACACACACTAACAACTATTCAAGGATAAGAGACTGAACACACTAACAACCATTCAAGGTTAAGGGACTGAACATACACTAACAACCATTCAAGGTTAAGGGACTGAACATACACTAACAACCATTCAAGGTTAAGGGACTGAACATACACTAACAACTATTCAAGGATAAGAGACTGAACACACTAACAACCATTCAAGGTTAAGGGACTGAACATACACTAACACCCATTCAAGGTTAAGGGACTGAACATAACACTAACACCCATTCAAGGTTTAAGGACTGAAACATACACTAACACCATTCAAGGTTAAGGGACTGAACACACACTAACAACCATTCAAGGTTAAGGGACTGAACACACACTAACAACCATTCAAGGTTAAGTTACTGAACACACACTAACAACTATTCAAGGTTAATTGACTGAACACACACACTAACAACCATTCGATGTTAAGGGAATGAACACACACTAACTATTCAAGGTTAAGGGACTGAACACACACACTAACAACTATTCAAGGTTAAGGGACTGAACACACACTAACTATTCAAGGTTAAGGGACTGAACACACACACTAACAACTATTCAAGGTTAAGGGACTGAACACACACTAACTATTCAAGGTTAAGGGACTGAACACACACACTAACAACCATTCAAGGTTAAGGAACTGAACACACACTAACTATTCAAGGTTAAGGGACTGAACACACACACTAACAACTATTCAAGGTTAAGGGACTGAACACACACTAACAACCATTCAAGGTTAAGGAACTGAACACACACTAACTATTCAAGGTTAAGGGACTGAACACACACACTAACAATTATTCAAGGTTAAGGGACTGAACACACTAACAACCATTCAAGGTTAAGGGACTGAACACACTGACAACTATTCAAGGTTAAGGGACTGAACACACACTAACAACTATTCAAGGTTAAGGGACTGAACACACACTAACAACCATTCAAGGTTAAGGAACTGAACACACACTAACAACCATTCAAGGTTAAGGGACTGAACACACTAACAACCATTCAAGGTTAAGGGACTGAACACACTGACAACTATTCAAGGTTAAGGGACTGAACACACACTAACAACTATTCAAGGTTAAGGGACTGAACACACACTAACAACCATTCAAGGTTAAGGGACTGAACACACTAACAACCATTCAAGGTTAAGGGACTGAACACACTAACAACTATTCAAGGTTAAGGGACTGAACACACTAACAACCATTCAAGGTTAAGGGACTGAACACACACTAACAACCATTCAAGGTTAAGGGACTGAACACACTAACAACCATTCAAGGTTAAGGGACTGAACACACTAACAACCATTCAAGGTTAAGGGACTGAACACACTAACAACTATTCAAGGTTAAGGAACTGAACACACTAACAACTATTCAAGGTTGTGAGAACAGGGTTGTGATGACTGAGTTGTGAGAACAGGGTTGTGATGACTGGGTTGTGAGAACAGGGTTGTGATGACTGAGTTGTGAGAACAGGGTTGTGATGACTGAGGACAGGGTTGTGATGACTGGGTTGTGAGAACAGGGTTGTGATGACTGGGTTGTGAGAACAGGGTTGTGATGACTGGGTTGTGAGAACAGGGTTGTGATGACTGGGTTGTGAGAACAGGGTTGTGGGGACTGGGTTGGAGAACAGGGTTGTGATATGATGGGTTGTGAGAACAGGGTTGTGATGACTGAGTTGTGAGAACAGGGTTGTGATGACTGAGGACAGGGTTGTGATGACTGGGTTGTGAGAACAGGGTTGTGATGACTGGGTTGTGAGAACAGGGTTGTGATGACTGGGTTGTGAGAACCGAGTTGTGATGACAGGGTTGTGAGAACAGGGTTGTGATGACTGGGTTGTGAGAACAGGGTTGTGATGACTGGGTTGTGAGAACAGGGTTGTGATGACTGGGTTGTGAGAACAGGGTTGTGATGACTGAGGACAGGGTTGTGATGACTGGGTTGTGAGAACAGGGTTGTGATGACTGGGTTGTGAGAACAGGGTTGTGATGACTGGGTTGTGAGAACAGGGTTGTGATAGATACTGGGTTGTGAGAACAGGTGTGATGACTGGGTTGTGAGAACAGGGTTGTGATGACTGGGTTGTGAGAACAGGGTTTGATGAGACTGAGGACAGGGTTGTGATGACTGGGTTGTGAGAACAGGGTTGTGATGACATGGGTTGTGAGAACAGGTTGTGATGACTGAGGTCAGGGTTGTGATGACTGGGTTGTGAGAACAGGGTTGTGATGACTGAGGGCAGGGTTGTGATGACTGGGTTGTGAGAACAGGGTTGTGATGACTGGGTTGTGAGAACAGGGTTGTGATGACTGGGTTGTGAGAACAGGGCTGTGATGACTGGGTTGTGAGAACAGGGTTGTGGTGACTGGGCTGTGAGAACAGGGTTGTGATGATTGGGTTGTGAGAACAGAGTTGTGATGACTGGGTTGTGAGAACAGGGTTGTGATGACTGAGGACAGGGTTGTGATGACTGAGGACAGGGTTGTGATGACTGCGTTGTGAGAACAGGGTTGTGATGACTGGGCTGTGAGAACAGGGTTTTGATGACTGGGTTGTGAGAACAGGGGTGTGATGACTGGGTTGTGAGAACAGGGCTGTGATGACTGGGTTGTGAGAACAGGGTTGTGATGATTGGGTTGTGAGAACAGAGTTGTGATGACTGGGTTGTGATAACAGGGGTGTGATGACTGGGTTGTGAGAACAGGGTTGTGATGACTGGGTTGTGAGAACCGAGTTGTGATGACTGGGTTGTGAGAACAGGGTTGTGATGACTGGGTTGTGATAACAGGGTTGTGATGACTGGGTTGTGAGAACAGGGTTGTGATGACTGGGTTGTGAGAACCGAGTTGTGATGACTGGGTTGTGAGAACAGAGTTGTGATGACTGGGTTGTGAGAACAGAGTTGTGATGACTGGGTAGTAATGAGTAAGTTCTTATGACTGGGTTGTTATAGCTGGGCTGTTATGATTGGGGTTTCATGACTGGGTTGTTACAGCTGGGCTGTTATGATTGGGGTTTCATGACTGGGTTGTTACAGCTGGGCTGTTATGATTGGGGTTTCATGACTGGGTTGTTACAGCTGGGCTGTTATGATTGGGGTTTCATGACTGGGTTGTTACAGCTGGGCTGTTATGATTGGGGTTTCATGACTGGGTTGTTATAGCTGGGCTGTTATGATTGGGGTTTCATGACTGGGTTGTTACAGCTGGGCTGTTATGATTGGGGTTTCGTGACTGGGTTGTTATAGCTGGGCTGTTATGATTGGGTTTCATGACTGGGTTGTTACAGCTGGGCTGTTATGATTGGGGTTTCATGACTGGGTTGTTATAGCTGGGCTGTTATGATTGGGGTTTCATGACTGGGTTGTTACAGCTGGGCTGTTATGATTGGGGTTTCATGACTGGGTTGTTACAGCTGGGCTGTTATGATTGGGGTTTCATGACTGGGTTGTTACAGCTGGGCTGTTATGATTGGGGTTTCATGACTGGGTTGTTATAACTAGGATGTGATGACTTGGTTGTTATAACTTGGTTGTGAGACTGGATTGTGATGATTGGCTGTGATGACTGGGTTCTTATGACTGGGTTTTTATGACTGGGTTTTTATGACTGGGTTCTTATGACTGGGTGGTTATGCTTGGATGAGATGACTGGGTTGTTATGACACTACCATCACTCAGTACTGCACTCTACACTACTGCCACTCAGTACTGCACTCTACACTACTACCACTCAGTACTGCACTATACACTACTACCACTCAGTACTACACTCTACACTACTACCACTCAGTACTGCACTCTACACTACTACCACTCAGTACTGCACTCTACACTACTACCACTCAGTACTGCACTCTACCTACTACAACCCCAATTAACTCATTTACTAAACCCCCAAACAAAAAAATTAATTTTAAACAAAACTTTAATTAAATCAGACGGGGACCTAATATTCCATATTTTACACCAAATAATAACCACCCAAGTTTCAAACTAACACTCCCTTTAAAAAACCCCCTGTTATTACACTCCCCTTTATACCCAACTTTTATACTCAACTAAAACTGTTGCAAACTCCCAAAATTCGCCCCTTTAACTCTAATGTCTCCCCTTTACACTCTTATAATTCATACTGTTAACTCTTTAAAAGTTTTTCAAAACCCCTGTAACCTTTTTTTTTTTTTCTAATTTTCTAATGTTACACTCCCTTTAATATTTCATACTTTGTTACCTTTTTAAAAAGGGTTCCCCCCAAAACTTGTATAACCCCCAATTAACCCCCGTTTAAATTTTGTTTAACAAATATAAATCGTATACATCCTTAACTTTTTAACTTTACACTTCCCTATACTGGCATTTAACCTATAACACGATACATTTACCTATCAACTCAGTACGAAAACACTACCATACACTTCTACCACTCAGTACTCACTCACACTACTACCACTCAGAAACTGCACTTACACTACTACCACTCAGTACTACCTACACTATACCAATCAGTACTGCACCTACACTACACCTAGTACTGCACTTCATACAACACTTTCTACCTACCTACAACTCGGGGTCTCACTCCACTAACCACTCATTACTGCACTTTTACACAAACTACACTCATACCATCACATCTACCACTCAGTTACTGCACTCTACACTACTACCACTCATTTACTACACTACACTACTACCACTCGTTAACCTACACTACTACCACTCATACTCTTACACACTACATAGTACTCCCTTACTACTACCACTCATTTACTAACACACTACACCACTCGTATATTACCTATACACTCAGTACTGCACTCTACACACTACCACCAGTATACACTACACTCTACCACTAATCACCTCATACTCACAACAACTAACTCACTACTACCACTCATACTGCACTCTACACTACACCACTCAGTACTTGCACTCTACACTACTACCACTCAGTACTACACTACACTACTACCACTCAACTCACTCTACAAACCACTCATACTGCATCTACACTACTACCATTTCAGTACTGCACTCTAAAACACTACCAATCAGTACTCACTACACTACTCCACTCAGTACTCACTCACACTACTACCACTCAGTACTCCCACTCTACACTACTACCACTCAGTATGCACACTAACTACTACCACTCAGTACTACCCCTTTACACTACTACCACCAGTACCACCTACACTACTACCACTCAGTACTGCACTCTACACTACTACCACTCAAAACTCACCTACACTACTACCACTCAGTCCCACCTACACTACTACCACTCATACTGACCTAAAACTACTACCACTCAGTACTACACTCTACACTACTACCACTCAGTACTCACTCTACACTACTACCACCCCAGTACTCACTACACTACTACCACTAAACTACCAACTGTCCCAGTACTGCACTCTACACTACTACCACTCAGAAACTGCACTCTAACTACTACCACTCAGTACTGCACTCACAACTACTACCACTCAGTACTACACTCTACACTAAAACTACCTCACTCTACCACCATACTCACTCACACTACACCACTCATCTACCTACCTACTACCACCAGTACTACACTCTCACTACTACCACTCATACTCACCTACACTACTACCACTCAGTACTCACTACACTACTCCACTCAGTACTACACTACACTACTACCCCCTCAGAAACTCACTCTACACTACTACCTCAGTACTCACTCTAACACTACTACCACTCAGTACTACACTACACTACAAACCACCATACTCACTCTACACTACTACCATCAGTACTGCACTCTACACTACTACCACTCAGTACTCACTCACACTACACTCAGTACTCACTCCTACACTACAAACTCCATACTCACTCTACACTACTACCACTCAGTACTGCACTCTACACTACTACCACTCAGTACTACTCAAACACTCTACCACTCATACTACTACACTACTACCACTCATACTCACACTACACACCCACTCAGTACTACACTCTACACTACTACCACTCAGTACTGCACTCTACACTACTACCACTCAGTACTACACTCTACACTACTACCACTCAGTACTACACTCTACACTACTACCACTCAGTACTGCACTCTACACTACTACCACTCAGTACTACACTACACTACTACCACTCAGTACTACACTCTACACTACTACCACTCAGTACTACACTCTACACACTACTCATTTCACTCACACTACCCACTCAGTACTACACTCTACACTACTACCACTCAGTACTACACTCACACTACTACCACTCAGTACTACACTCTACACTACTACCACTCAGTACTACACTACACTACTACCACTCAGTACTACACTCTACACTACTACCACTCAGTACTACACTCTACACTACTACCACTCAGTACTACACTACACTACTACCACTCAGTACTGCACTCTACACTACTACCACTCAGTACTGCACTCTACACTACTACCACTCAGTACTACACTCTACACTACTACCACTCAGTACTACACTACACTACTACCACTCAGTACTACATCTACACTACTACCACTCAGTACTGCACTCTACACTACTACCACTCAGTACTGCACTCTACACTACTACCACTCAGTACTACACTCTACACTACTACCACTCAGTACTGCACTCTACACTACTACCACTCAGTACTGACTCTAACACTACTACCACTCAGTACTACACTCTACACTACTACCACTCAGTACTGCACTCTACACTACTACCACTCAGTACTACACTCTACACTACTACCACTCAGTACTACACTCACAACAACCACTCCAGTACTACACTCACTACTACCACTCAGTACTACCTACACTACTACCACCAGTACTACACTCTACACTACTACCACTCAGTCTACACTCTACACTACTACCACTCAGTACTACACTACACTACTACCACTCGTATACACTACACACAACTACCACTCAGTACTACACTCTACACTACTACCACTCAGTACTACATCACTCTACACTACTACCACTCAGTACTCACTACACTACTACCACTCAGTACTGACTACTCTACACTACTAATCACCACTCAACACTACTACCACACTCATACACACTACTACACTCACTCACTCGAGTCTACACACCTACTACCACTCAGTAACTGCACTCTACACTACTACCACTCAGTACTGCACTCTCACTACAACTACACTACAGTACACTCTACACTACTACCACACAGTACTACCTCTCACACTACCACTCAGTACTGACTTACAACTACTACCACTCAGTACTACACCTACACTACTAACACTCAGTACTACACTCACACTACTACCACCAGTACTGCACCTACACTACTACCACTCAGTACTACTCTACACTACTACCACTCAGTAACACTCTACACTACTACCACTCAGTACTACACTACACTACTACCACTCAGTACTACACTCTACACTACTACCACTCAGTACTACACTACACTACTACCACTCAGTACTGCACTCTACACTACTACCACTCAGTACTACACATCTACACTACACCACTCAGTAACTCACTCTACACTACTACCACTCAGTACTGCACTCTACACTACTACCACTCAGTACTACACTCTACACTACTACCACTCAGTACTGCACTCTACACTACTACCACTCAGTACTGCACTCTACACTACTACCACTCAGTACTGCACTCTACACTACTACCACTCAGTACTACACTCTACACTACTACCACTCAGTACTGCACTCTACACTACTACCACTCAGTACTGCACTCTACACTACTACCACTCAGTACTACACTCTACACTACTACCACTCAGTACTACACTACACTACTACCACTCAGTACTGCACTCTACACTACTACCACTCAGTACTACACTCTACTACTACCACTCAGTACTACACTACACTACTACCACTCAGTACTACACTCTACACTACTACCACTCAGTACTACACTCTATACTACCACTCAGTACTGCACTCTACACTACTACCACTCAGTCTCACACACTACTACCACTCAGTACTGCACTCTACACTACTACCACTCAGTACTACACTCTACACTACTACCACTCAGTACTACACTCTACACTACTACCACTCAGTACTACACTCTACACTACTACCACTCAGTACCACTACTACAACCACTCGTATACTCTACACTTACCCTCAGTACTACACTACACTACTACCACTCAGTACTACTAACTACCTACTACACTCAGTACTACACTACACTCTACCACTCAGTACTACACTACACTACTACCACTCAGTACTGACCTACACTACTACCACTCAGACTGCACTCTACACTACTACCACTCAGTACTAACACTCTACACACTACCATCAGTACTACACTACACTACTACCACTCAGTACTCACTCTACACTACTACCACTCATCCACTACACTACTACCACTCAGTACTCACTACACTACTACCACTCAGTACTACACTACACTACTACCACTCAGTACTACACTCACTCTACCACTCAGTACTAACACTACACTACTACCACTCAGTACTACACTACACTATACCACTCAGTACTACATTCACTACTACCACTCAGTACTAAACTACACCACTCAGTACTAAACTCTACCACTCCACTCAGTACTAAACTACTACCACTCAGTACTCACATCCTAACTACAATACCACTCAGTACTACCTAACTACTACCACTCAGTACTAAACTAACATACCACTCAGTACTAACTACACTACCACTCAGTACTAAACACTACTACCACTCAGTACTAAACACAACCACTCAGTAATCTAAACACTACCACTCAGTACTAAACTACCACCACTCAGTACTAAACTACTACCACTCAGTACTAATACACTAACCACTCAGTACTAAACCTACACCACTCAGTACTACTAACTACTACCACTCAGTAACTATTACACTACTACCACCCTCCAGTACTACTACTACATTCTAACACTCACCACTCAGTATAAACTACACCACTCAGTACTACCAACCTACACCACTCAGTACTAAACTACACCACCAGTACTCACTCTACAACTACTACTACCACTCAGTACTAAACTACACTACCACTCAGTACTATACACTACCCACTCAGTACTACATACACTACTACCACTCAGTACTAAACTACCACCACATCTAGTACTCACTTACCTACTACCACTCAGTACTAACTACTACTACCACTCAGCTACTTAACTACTACCACTCAGTACTAAACTACCAACCACTCAGTACTAAACTACTACCACTCAGTACTAAACTACTACCACTCAGTACTAAACTACTACCACTCAGTACTAAACCTACTATACCACTCAGTACTAAACTACTACCACTCAGTACATTACACTCACTAAACTACTACCACTCAGTACTAAACTACTACCACTCAGTACTAAACTACTACCACTCAGTACTAAACTACACCACTCAGTACTCACTAACTAAACCACCACTCAGTCTAAACTACTACCACTCATACTAAACTACACCACTCAGTACTAAACTACTACCACTCAGTACTAAAACTACTACCACTCAGTACTTAACACTACTACCACTCAGTACTAAACTACTACCACCAGTACTAAGCACTCTACACTACACCACTCAGTACTACGACACTCTAACTACTACCACTCAGTACTACTACTCACCACTCAGTACTAAACTACTACCACTCAGTACTAAACACTCTACACTCATACTAAACTACACCACTCAGTACTAAACCTACTACCACTCAGTACTAAACTACCACCACTCAGTATCTAAACTACTACCACTCAGTACTACAATCTACACACCACCATCAGTACTACAACTACAACTACACCACTCAGTACTAAACTACTACCACCAGTCTCACTACACTACACTAACCACTCAGTACTAAACTACTACCACTCAGTACTAAACCTACTATACCACTCAGTACTGCCCACTCTACACTACTACCACTCAGTACTAACAACTACTACCACTCAGTACTGCATCTACCACCAGTACTAAACTACTACCACTCAGTACTCAAACTACTACCACTCAGTAACTAAACTACTACCACTCAGCTGCACTAACTACTACCACTCAGTACTAAACTACTACCAACTACAGTACTAAACTACTACCACTCAGTACTAAACTACTACACACTCAGTACTAAACACTACACTCAAGTACTAAACACACTCAAGACTAAACTACTACCACTCAGTACTAACTACTATCGCGCACCTCAGTACTAAACTACTACCACTCAGTACTATAAACTAACCTACCCACTCAGTACTAAACTACCAACCACTCAGTACTAAACTACTACCACTCAGTACACACTACCTACCACTCAGTACTAACTAACCACCACTCAGTATGAAACTACTACCACTCAGTACTAAACTACTACCACTCAGTACTAAACTACCTACCCACTCAACTAACTACCACCACTCAGACAAACTACTACCACTCAGACTAAACTACACCACTCAGTACTAAACTACTACCACTCAGTACTAAACTACTACCACTCACGTACTAAACTAACCACCACTCAGTACTAAACTACCACCACTCAGTACTAAAACTACTACCACTCAGTACTAAACTACCACTCATAACTACACTCAGTACTAAACTACCACCACTCAGTAACTAAACACTACCACTCAGTACTAAACTACACCACTACTATACTAAACTACCACCACTCAGTACTAAACTACCACCACTCAGTACTAAACTACCACCACTCAGTACTAAACTACCACCACTCAGTACTAAACTACACTACCACTCATACTAAACTACTACCACTCAGTACTAAACTACTACCACTCAGTACTAAACTACTACCACTCAGTACTAAACTACTACCACTCAGTACTAAACTACCACCACTCAGTACTAAACTACTACCACTCAGTACTAAACTACCACCACTCAGTACTAAACTACTACCACTCAGTACTAAACTACTACCACTCAGTACTAAACTACTACCACTCAGTACTAAACTACTACCACTCAGTACTAAACTACTACCACTCAGTACTAAACTACCACCACTCAGTACTAAACTACCACCACTCAGTACTAAACTACCACCACTCAGTACTAAACTACCACCACTCAGTACTAAACTACTACCACTCAGTACTAAACTACCACCACTCAGTACTAAACTACTACCACTCAGTACTAAACTACTACCCACTCAGTACTAAACTACCTACCACTCAGTACTAAACTACCACCACTCAGTACTAAACTACCACCACTCAGTACTAAACTACCACCACTCAGTACTACAGTATTGTTGCTACACTCTACACTATCTCCACTTTGGAATAAATATACAAATTCTCTGGACATATATTATTGTAGAGGAAGTGTACTGCTACTCAAGGTTGTTGACACAGTGATTCATGTAGTCCTTGGTGTTTAGCTTCTATCATGTTACCAACAATACTTCTAGTGTTATTCATTGCAATAGTAGAAGTCTTTTCTGGTTGACATTAGGACTGTCGTAAACGTCTGTATCGTATATCCAAGTACCTGAGTAGAGAACATTACCCAGACTCAACACGAAGAATGTGAAGATGTGGACGTTATCGATGCTGTAGAAGATTTATGTGAAAATGTGGACGTTAATGTGGAAAATATCGCTTGAATTTTCCCGAAACCATTATAGCCATCACTCAAATAGGGTGTGAAGAGGGAGACACCCAGTGATGTGTCAATTCTGTACATAGACTTTATTTGTAGATTTACCTAGTAACTCTTTAGGCTACATATACGCTCTATTACCACTTACATTTAATTAACACTAAGTTAGAGTTAGACAAGGGTTAATCTTAGTTCCACAAGTGTCCTACAATAAGCACCCTGGGTGTTACTGGGCTTCCCGTCGTATCACTCTTTTGGACTAGGAGACGGGCGCCTGCGGTTGGGAGAGGGCGTCACGCTTTAGTGGGCGACAAGGAACGATATCATTACCTTGATAAGCCTTGATATGACTTTATCATGGATTACCCGTACCACCGCGGCCTGATTATATAACCTCGTTAGGCTTACTAGAGACCGTGGCCCGTGACTCCTCAAACAGGTGCCCTCAGTTGCACCCACAGCTAACACCTTGCATGTAAGTGTACCAGTTGTACAGAGTGCGCGCTTGTTCGCTGGGGTCTGCGTCAAGGTTCGCTAACTCCCGTACCAGACAGGACCTAGAAGCCACCGTCTATCACAATTACACTGCCTCCTGTGCAGAGCAGAGGTAGGTTCTTGTTGTTTTGATTTAGTCTCTTCTATACAATTAAAGCGGTTGTAGAAGAGATATGTGGTGATTTTTTTTCACCACATCGGACATTTCTCACCAAGGAAGGGTGACCCATAGGAAAGAAAAACATTCACCATGATTCAATCAACAGCTGTCTGATGAGAAATATCCTGACATTACAGTTTAAATGACCCTTAAAATTACAGCATGCCCACTGCCCACTGATGCTAAGTGGGCATGCTGTAAGTGATCTTGTGGACATTAAAATATTTAAATATCCAGCAGTATTTACCTCAGAAGGAGACCTCCACCTCAATGAAACACGCGCAGAATGTCTCTGAGTGCTAATTGAGTCTAAAAATTGTTGCAGCTGAAGATTCTTGGCTTCTATTGTCGTCTTTTCTTTTATTTTCAGGACATCGGTTCTTTCTCACGACAGACAGGTAACCCAGAGTAAAGTATATACATCGTTACTTTCTTGCCGCACTGGCAGGTGTGTTCAGCCATCATGGTGCAGTAATGATCTACTGATAACACAACACCCCAGTTCGACTTACATGGTGAAAGTACTGACTGTACTTCCCACTAAGACAACAAGGTTGCCTAAAAAGAAACTTGTCTGAATCCCTTCATAGATATTTCCTTTTTCTCACACTCCAGCAACTGCCGAAGAGCGCTCACCTCTGTTATTACTGATAAAACACTCTTATCTAACACGAGTTAGATATCTTCACTTTCTTCCATCACTGATATATCCACTCTAAATAAACTTGCATAGATTCAATCCTTCTATATGTTCAGATCATAAAGTTCATTACAACTCATAAAGACGATATTTTCATTGCCACTAAGCTCTGGCTGCGGTTCATACGTCGATTTGTATGCGGCAGGCAGTGACAGCCTGGTTGATGAGGCCCTGATCCACCGCTAAACCTGGTGATGGACCGAGCCGCAGGAGCGTTGACCCCCGGAAACACCCCCCAGGTATGAAATTAAGACACATGTGCAACATCTGGGTATCTTTATTGTAGACGTTTCGCCATCCAGTGGCTTTATCAACACAAATTCCAGGACATAACTTGAAGACAGTAGAACTATATACAGGTATACTCCTCCAGCCGTCCTCAACCCCCCCCCCCAAACACACAGTTATAACAACAAGCTCAATATTTTTTCCATCATCGCCTCGTAGACTGACGTCGTCCGTCACAGACTCGGCCGCTCAAACATATATACTCAAGTGTACTGACAAATACATTCACCTCCTACATATAGCTTTTAATTTCTATCTTATAAGAAAGAAGGTACACTGCAGCAGGCCTACTGGCCCATGCGAGGCAGGTCCAGTTCTCCTACCGGCTTAAGCCAACGCCCTAACCTAGTCAGGTCAGGTTACATTCACTTAAGGAAGGAGCAAGGCATCTGGCCTAGTAGCACAAGCTAGTCAGGTCCAACTCACACCCACACACACCCACTCATCAACTTGCTTGATCCAAAAAGTTCACATATATTTACTGACCCATCCACAAATATATTCACCTTCTTTCATGAATATTTGATTTGCACTTTGTCGTCTACGGAGAACACTATATACCAATGTTCTTGTTAACAACCTACCACTTACTATGAACCACAATCATAGGAATGTTCTTGATAACAACCTGCCACTTACTATGAACCACAGTCATAGGAATGTTCTTGATAACAACCTACCACTTACTATGAACCACAATCATAGGAATGTTCTTGTTAACAACCTACCACTTACTATGAGCCACAATCATAGGAATGTACTAGTTAACAACCTCTACTTACTATGAACCACAATCATAGGAATGTTCTTGATAACAACCTACCACTTACTATGAACCACATTCATAGGAATGTTCTTGTTAACAACCTACCACTTACTATGAACCACAATCATAGGAATGCTCTTGTTAACAACCTACCACTTACTATGAACCACAATCATAGTAATGTTCTTGTTAACAACCTACCACTTACTATGAACCACAGTCATTGGAATGTTCTTGTTAACAACCTACCACTTACTATGAACCACAATCATAGTAATGTTCTTGTTAACAACCTACCACTTACTATGAACCACAGTCATTGGAATGTTCTTGTTAACAACCTACCACTTACTATGAACCACAATCATAGGAATGCTCTTGTTAACAACCTACCACTTACTATGAACCACAATCATAGGAATGCTCTTGTTAACAACCTACCACTTACTATGAACCACAATCATAGTAATGTTCTTGTTAACAACCTACCACTTACTATGAACCACAGTCATTGGAATGTTCTTGTTAACAACCTACCACTTACTATGAACCACAATCATAGTAATGTTCTTGTTAACAACCTACCACTTACTATGAACCACAGTCATTGGAATGTTCTTGTTAACAACCTACCACTTACTATGAACCACAATCATAGTAATGTTCTTGTTAACAACCTACCACTTACTATGAACCACAGTCATTGGAATGTTCTTGTTAACAACCTACCACTTACTATGAACCACAATCATAGTAATGTTCTTGTTAACAACCTACCACTTACTATGAACCACAGTCATTGGAATGTTCTTGTTAACAACCTACCACTTACTATGAACCACAATCATAGGAATGCTCTTGTTAACAACCTACCACTTACTATGAACCACAGTCATTGGAATGTTCTTGTTAACAACCTACCACTTACTATGAACCACAATCATAGTAATGTTCTTGTTAACAACCTACCACTTACTATGAACCACAGTCATTGGAATGTTCTTGTTAACAACCTACCACTTACTATGAACCACAATCATAGGAATGCTCTTGTTAACAACCTACCACTTACTATGAACCACAGTCATTGGAATGTTCTTGATAACAACCTACCACTTACTATGAACCACAATCATAGTAATGTTCTTGTTAACAACCTACCACTTACTATGAACCACAGTCATTGGAATGTTCTTGTTAACAACCTACCACTTACTATGAACCACAGTCATTGGAATGTTCTTGTTAACAACCTACCACTTACTATGAACCACAGTCATTGGAATGTTCTTGTTAACAACCTACCACTTACTATGAACCACAATCATAGGAATGTTCTATTTAACAACCTACCACTTACTATGAACCACAGTCATTGGAATGTTCTTGTTAACAACCTACCACTTACTATGAACCACAATCATAGGAATGTTCTTGATAACAACCTACCACTTACTATGAGCCACAATCATAGGAATGTTCTTGATAACAACCTACCACTTACTATGAACCACAGTCATAGGAATGTTCTTGATAACAACCTACCACTTACTATGAACCACAGTCATAGGAATGTTCTTGATAACAACCTACCACTTACTATGAACCACAGTCATAGGAATGTTCTTGATAACAACCTACCACTTACTATGAACCACAATCATAGGAATGTTCTTGTTAACAACCTACCACTTACTATGAACCACAGTCATAGGAATGTTCTTGATAACAACCTACCACTTACTATGAGCCACAATCATAGGAATGTTCTTGATAACAACCTACCACTTACTATGAGCCACAATCATAGGAATGTTCTTGATAACAACCTACCACTTACTATGAACCACAATCATAGGAATGTTCTTGTTAACAACCTACCACTTACTATGAACCACAGTCATAGGAATGTTCTTGATAACAACCTACCACTTACTATGAGCCACAATCATAGGAATGTTCTTGATAACAACCTACCACTTACTATGAACCACAGTCATAGGAATGTTCTTGATAACAACCTACCACTTACTATGAACCACAGTCATAGGAATGTTCTTGTTAACAACCTACCACTTACTATGAACCACAATCATAGGAATGTTCTTGATAACAACCTACCACTTACTATGAACCACAGTCATAGGAATGTTCTTGTTAACAACCTACCACTTACTATGAACCACAATCATAGGAATGTTCTTGATAACAACCTACCACTTACTATGAACCACAGTCATAGGAATATTCTTGTTAACAACCTACCACTTACTATGAACCACAGTCATAGGAATGTTGTTGTTAACAACCTACCACTTACTATGAACCACAGTCATAGGAATGTTCTTGATAACAACCTACCACTTACTATGAACCACATCCATAGGAATGTTCTTGTTAACAACCTACCACTTACTATGAACCACAGCCATAGGAATGTTCTTGATAACCTACCACTTACTATGAACCACAGTCATAGGAATGTTCTTGATAACAACCTACCACTTACTATGAACCACAGTCATAGGAATGTTCTTTGTTAACAACCTACCACTTACTATGAACCACAGTCATAGGAATGTTCTTGGTAACCTACCACTTACTATGAACCACAGTCATAGGAATGTTCTTGGTAACCTACCACTTACTATGAACCACAGTCATAGGAATGTTCTTGGTAACCTACCACTTACTATGAGCCACAGTCATAGGAATGTTCTTGGTAACCTACCACTTACTATGAGCCACAGTCATAGGAATGTTCTTGATAACCTACCACTTACTATGAGCCACAGTCATAGGAATGTTCTTGATAACCTACCACTTACTATGAACCACAGTCATATGAATGTTCTTGTTAACAACCTACCACTTACTATGAACCACAGTCATAGGAATGTTCTTGATAGCAACCTACCACTTACTATGAACCACAGTTATAGGAATGTTCTTGTTAACAACCTACCACTTACTATGAACCACAATCATAGGAATGTTCTTGTAAACAACCTACCACTTACTATGAACCACAATCATAGGAATGTTCTTGTTAACAACCTACCACTTACTATGAACCACAGTCATAGGAATGTTCTTGGTAACCTACCACTTACTATGAACGACAGTCATAGGAATGTTCTTGTTAACAACCTACCACTTACTATGAACCACAATCATAGGAATGTTCTTGTTAACAACCTACCACTTACTATGAACCACAGTCATAGGAATGTTCTTGGTAACCTACCACTTACTATGAACGACAGTCATAGGAATGTTCTTGTTAACAACCTACCACTTACTATGAACCACAATCATAGGAATGTTCTTGTTAACAACCTACCACTTACTATGAACCACAGTCATAGGAATGTTCTTGGTAACCTACCACTTACTATGAACCACAGTCATAGGAATGTTCTTGGTAACCTACCACTTACTATGAACCACAGTCATAGGAATGTTCTTGTTAACAACCTACCACTTACTATGAACCACAATCATAGGAATGTTCTTGTTAACAACCTACCACTTACTATGAACCACAGTTATAGGAATGTTCTTGTTAACAACCTACCACTTACTATGAACCACAGTTATAGGAATGTTCTTGTTAACAACCTATCACTTACTATGAACCACAATCATAGGAATGTTCTTGTAAACAACCTACCACTTACTATGAACCACAGTCATAGGAATGTTCTTGATAACCTACCACTTATTATGAACCAGTCATAGGAATGTTCTTGATAACAACCTACCACTTACTATGAACCACAGTTATAGTAATGTTCTTGTTAACAACCTACCACTTACTATGAACCACAATCATAGGAATGTTCTTGTTAACAACCTACCACTTACTATGAACCACAGTCATAGGAATGTTCTTGATAACAACCTACCACTTACTATGAACCACAGTCATAGAATGTCTTAAAATAACATCCCAAACTTTTCTATGAGACACAATATAGGATGTTCTTGATAACAACCTACCACTTATATAACACAGTCATAGGAAATGTTCTTGAATAACAACCTACCACTTACTATGAACCACAGTTATGAAATGTTCATTGATAACAAACCTTACAACTTACTATGAACCACAAGTCCATAGATGTTCCTTGATACACACCTACCACTCCTATGAGCCACAATCTAGGAATGTTCCTTGTAACAACCTAGCACATTACTATGGCCACACAATCATAGGAATGTTCTTGTAACAACCTACCACTTACTATGAGCCACAATCATAGTAACCTCCTCTGCAATTCTTCTGTGACCTATCATTTACTACTATATTTGTAACACTTGCCAAGACATTTCTTTTACCACAAAGATGAAGGGAAGTATATACAGGGTGGTGACAACAGCAGCACTACCCAGTAGCCCAGTCAGTGTAACCGAGCACTGAATTATCTCACTATATTAACGTCCCAGGTGACACTTAGAATTACATACATTTTTTTTTTTTGTAAACATATATTTGACGGGAGTTGAAGTAAGTACGATGTGTGTCCAACTTCGTAAATTATTTAAAAGGACAATCCAAAGTCACTTTTCTCTCAAATTAATAAACCTAAATAAACTTTACACGTAAAATTATGTAAATTGTAGCAGTTTGTACACAAGTATGGTTTTAAGATTTATTATTACTATGATTAACTACTGATACCCTCCCTGCCCAGCACTGTTACCCTCCCTGCCCAGCACAGTTACCCTCCCTGCCCAGCACAGTTGACCCTCCTGGCCAGCACTGTTACCCTCCCTGCCCAGCACAGTTACCCTCCCTGCCAGCACTGTTACCTCCCTGCCCAGCACAGTTACCCTCCCTGGCCAGCACTGTTACCCTCCCTGCCCAGCACAGTTACCCTCCCTGCCCAGCACAGTTACCCTCCCTGGCCAGCACTGTTACCCTCCCTGCCCAGCACAGTTACCCTCCCTGGCCAGCACTGTTACCCTCCCTGCCCAGCACAGTTACCCTCCCTGCCCAGCACAGTTACCCTCCCTGCCCAGCACTGTTACCCTCCCTGCCCAGCACTGTTACCCTCCCTGCCCAGCACTGTTACCCTCCCTGCCCAGCACTGTTACCCTCCCTGCCCAGCACAGTTACCCTCCCTGGCCAGCACTGTTACCCTCCCTGCCCAGCACTGTTACCCTCCCTGCCCACCACTGTCACCCTCCCTACCCAGCACTGTTGCCCTCCCTGCCCAGCACTGTTACCCTCCCTGCCCAGCACTGTTTCCCTCCCTGCCCAACACTGTTACCCTCCCTGCCCAGCACTGTTACCCTCCCTGCCCAGCACTGTTACCCTCCCTGCCCAGCACTGTACCCTCCTGCCCAGCACTGTTACCTTCCCTACCCAGCACTGTTACCCTCCCTGCCCAGCACTGTTACCCTCCCTACTCAGCACTGTGTACCTCCCTGCCCAGCACTGTTACCCTCCCTGCCCAGCACTGTTACCCTCCCTGCCCAGCACTGATGCTCTTCTCCCTGCCCAGCACTGATACTCTCCCTGCCCAGCACTGTTACCCTCCCTGCCCAGCACTGTTACCCTCCCTGCCCAGCACTGTTACCCTCCCTGCCAAGCACTGTTACCCTCCCTGCCCAGCACTGATGCTCGTCTCCCTGCCCAGCACTGTTACCCTCCCTGCCCAGCACTGTTACCCTCCCTGCCAAGCACTGTTACCCTCCCTGCCCAGCACTGTTACCCTCCCTGCCCAGCACTGATACCCTCCTCCCTGCCCAGCACTGATGCTCTTCTCCCTGCCCAGCACTGTTACCCTCCATGCACAGCACTGTTACCCTCCCTGCCCAGCACTGATACCCTCCATGCCCAGCACAGTTACCCTCCCTGCCCAGCACTGTTACCCTCCCTGCCCAGCACTGTTACCCTAATCCCTGCCCAGCACTGATGCTCTTCTCCCTGCCCAGCACTGATACTCTCCCTGCCCAGCACTGATACCCTCCCTGCCCAGCACTGATGCTCTTCTCCGTGCCCAGCACTGACACTCTCCGTGCACAGCACTGATACCCTCCCTGCCCAGCACTGATGCTCTTCTCCCTGCCCAGCACTGTTACCCTCCCTGCCCAGCACTGATACCCTCCATGCCCAGCACAGTTACCTTCCCTGCCCAGCACTGTTACCCTCCCTGCCCAGCACTGTTACCCTAATCCCTGCCCAGCACTGATGCTCTTCTCCCTGCCCAGCACTGATACTCTCCCTGCCCAGCACTGATACCCTCCCTGCCCAGCACTGATGCTCTTCTCCGTGCCCAGCACTGACACTCTCCGTGCCCAGCACTGATACCCTCCCTGCCCAGCACTGATGCTCTTCTCCCTGCCCAGCACTGTTACCCTCCCTGCCCAGCACTGATACCCCCCCTGCCCAGCTCTGTTACCTCCCTGCCCAGCACTGTTACCCTCCTCCCTGCCCAGCACTGATGCTCTTCTCCCTGCCCAGCACTGATACTCTCCCTGCCAAGCACTGATACTCTCCCTGCCCAGCACTGGTACTCTCCTCCTTGCCCAGCATTAATACTCTCCTCCCTGCCCAGGACTGATACTCTCCTCCCTGCAAAGCACTGATACTCTCCCTGCCCAGCACTGATACTCTCCCTGCTTAGCACTGATACTCTCCTTCCTGCCCAGCACTGATACTCTCCTCCCTGCCCAGGACTGATACTCTCATCCCTGCCCAGCACTGATACTCTCCCTGCCCAGCACTGATACTCTCCTCCCTGCCCAGCACCTAATACTCTCCTCCCTGCCCAGCACTGATACCCTCCCTGCCCAGCACTGACACTCTCTTCCCTGCACAGCAATGATACTTTCCCTGCCAAGCACTGTGTGGCATGCAAAGAGTACGTAACCTTTATTCGGCGCATGTACACACCCTCATTTACAGGCTATCTCCCCCAACCAGCGAACCAGGTTGCTAAGAGTTGATGATGGGGCCCCGTCGTTCAACTAGTGACCAGGTTCTAGCCAATAAGAAGATGGTTTTGGCAATCGCAGAGGTTATGTGGGTACCACTCTCCTGTCTGCCCTTGTCATTCCCATTCTAGAGCTGGTTGAAGCACAGTCTGCTATCTTGTGGCTTCTATTTCTGCTTTGCTTACCGTGGAGTGCACTATACTTATCACTGTACATAGTGTACATATTGCTGTTATAAATTGGTGAAGGATAATATAAGTCTAAACTTTTTCTACTGTGTTTATTTTGCTCCCATTATACCCGCGATAACAGGCCATTTGGAATCCTGGGTTGTAATACACTGATACTCTCCGTGCCCATCACTAATACTCTCCTCCCTGCTTAGCACTGATACTCTCCTCCCGGCCCAGCACTTATACTCTCCTCCCTGCCCAGCTCTGATACTCTCCCTGCCCAACACTGATACTCTCCCTGTCCACCACTGATACTTCCCCTGCCCAGCACTAATACTCTCCTCACTGTCCAGCACTGATACTCTCCTCCCTGCCCAGCACTGATACTCTCCTCCCTGCCCAGCACTGATACTCTCCTCCCTGGCCAGCACTGACACTCTCCTCCCTGCCCAGCACTGATACTCTCCTCCCTGCCCAGCACTGATATTCTCCTCCCTGCCCAGCACTGATACTCTCCTCCCTGCCCAGCACTGATATTCTCCTCCCTGCCCAGCACTGATACTCTCCTCCATGCCCAGCACCGATACCCTCCTCCCTGTCCACCACTGATACTCTCCTCAGTGCCCAGCACTGATACCCTCCCTGCCAACCACTGATACCCTCCCTGCCCACCACTGATACCCTCCCTGCCAACCACTGATGCCCTCCCTGCCCACCACTGATCCCCTCCCTACCCATCACAGATACCCTCCCTGCCCACCACTGATACCCTCCCTGCCCAACACTGATACCCTCCCTGCTCATCACTGATAACCTCCCTGTCCACCACTGATACCCTCCCTGCCCACCACTGATATCCTCCCTGCCGACCACTGATACCTTCCCTGCCCATCACTGATACCCTCCCTGCCGACCACTGATATCCTCCCTTCCCACCACTGATACCCTCACTGCCCACCACTGAAGCTCTCCCTGCCCACCACTGATACCCTCCCTGCCCACTGCTGATACCCTCCCTGCCCACCACTCATACCCTCCCTGTCCACCACTGATACCCTCCCCGCCACCACTGATACCATCCTTTCCCACCACTGATACCCTCCGTTCCCACCACTGATACCCTCCCTGCCACCACCGATACCCTCATGGCCCACAACTGATATCCTCCCTGCCCACCACTGATACCCTCCCTGCCCACCACTGATACCCTCCCTGCCCACCACAGATACCCTCCCTGTCCAGAACTGATGCCCTCCCTGCCCACCACTGATACCCTCCCTTCCCACCACTGATACCCTCCCTGCTCAGGACTGATGCCCTCCATGCCCACCATTGATACCCTCCCTGCCCACCACTGATACCCTCCCTGCCCACCACTGATACCCTCCCTGCCCACCACTGATACACTCCCTGCCCAACACTGATACCCTCCCTGCCATCACTGATACCCTCCCTGCCCACCACTGATACCCTCCCTGCCCACCACTGGTACCCTCTCTGCCCACCACTGATATCCTCCCTGCCGACCACTGATACCTTCCCTGCCCATCACTAATACCTCCCTGCCGACCACTGATATCCTCCCTCCCACCACTGATACCCTCACTGCCCACCACTGAAGCTCTCCCTGCTCACCACTGATACCCTCCCTGCCCACTACTGATACCCTCCCTGCCACCACTGATACCCTCCCTGCCAACCACGGATGCCCTCCCCGCCCACCACTGATACCCTCCCTTCCCATCACTGATACCCTCCCTGCCCACTGGTGATACCCTCCCTGCCCACCACTGATACCCTCCCTGCCCACCACTGATACCCTTCCTGCCCACCACTGATACACTCCTGCCCTCCACTGATACCCTCCCTGCCCACCTGATGCCCTCCCTCCCACCACTGATACCCTTTCTGCCCACCACTGACACCCTCCCTGCCCACACTGATACCCTCCCTGCCCACCATTGATACCCTCCCTGCCCACCACTGAGCCCTCCCTGCCCACCACTGATACCCTCCCTGCCCACCACTGACACCTTCCCTGCCCACCACTGATACCCTCCCTGCCCACCACTGACACCCCTCCTGCCCACCACTGATACCCTCCCTTCCCACCACTGATACCCTCCTTGCCCACCTCTGATACCCTCCCGCCCACCACTGATACCCTCCCTGCCCACCACTGATATCCTCCTGCCAACCACTGATACCCTCCCTGCCCACAACTGATGCCCTCCCAGCCCACCACTGATACCCTCCCTACTCACCACTGATACCCTCCCTCCCCACCACTGATACCTCCCTTCCCACTACTGATACCCTCCCTTCCCACCACTGATACCCTCCCTTCCCACCACTGATACCCTCCCTGCCCACCACTGATACCCTCCCTGCCCACCATTGATGCCCTCCCTGCCCACCACTGATCCCCTCCCTACCCATCACTGATACCCTCCCTGCCCACCACTGATACCCTCCCTGCCCACCACTGATATCCTCCCTGCCGACCACTGATACCTTCCCTGCCCATCACTGATACCCTCCCTGCCGACCACTGATATCCTCCCTTCCCACCACTGATACCCTCACTGCCCACCACTGAAGCTCTCCCTGCCCACCACTGATACCCTCCCTGCCCACTGCTGATACCCTCCCTACCACCACTGATACCCCCTGCCCACCACTGATACCCTCCCTTCCCACCACTGATACCCTCCCTGCCACCACCGATACCCTCATTGGCCCACAACTGATATCCTCCCTGCCCACCACTGATACCATCCCTGCCCACCACTGATACCCCTGCCCACCCCTGACGTCCTCCCTGCCCACCACTAATACCCTCCGTGTCCACTACTGATACCCTTCCTGCCCACCACTGATACCCTCCCTGCCCACCACTGATACCCTCCCTGCCCAGAACTGATGCCCTCCCTGCCCACCACTGATACCCCCCCTTCCAACCACTGATACCCTCCCTGTCCAGGACTGATGCCCTCCCTGCCCACTATTGATACCCTCCATGCAGACCACTGATACCCTCTCTGCCCACCACTGATACCCTCTCTGCCCACCACTGATACCCCTGCCCACCCCTGACGTCCCTCCTGCCCACACATAATACCCTCCGTGTCCACTACTGATACCCTTCCTGCCCACCACTGATACCCTCCCTGCCCACCACTGATACCCTCCCTGCCCAGATCTGATGCCCTCCCTGCCACCACTGATACCCTCCCTTCCAACCACTGATACCCTCCCTGTCCAGGACTGATGCCCTCCCTGCCCACTATTGATACCCTCCATGCAGACCACTGATACCCTCCCTGCCCACCACTGATACCCTCTCTGCCCACCACTGATATCCTCCCTGCCCACCACTGATACCCTCCCTGCCCACCACTGATACGCTCCCTGCTAGCCACTGATACCCTCCCTACCCACCACTGATACCCTCCCTGCTCACCACAGATACCCTCCCTTCCTACCACTGATACCCTCCCTGCACAGCACTGATGCCCTCCCTGCCCACCACTGATGCACTTCCTGCCCACCACTTATACCCTCCCTGCCCACCACTGATACCCTCCCTGCCCACCACTGATACCCTCCCTACCCACCACTGATACCCTCCCTTCCCACCACTGTTACCCTCCCTGCAAAGAACTGATGACCTCCCTTACCACCACTGATACCCTCCCTGCCCACCACTTACACCCTCCCTGCCCACCACTGACACCCTCCCTGCCCACCACTGACACCATCCCTGCCACCACTGATACCCTCCCTGCCCACCACTGATACCTTCCCTGATCACCACTGATGCCCTCCCTGCCCACCACTGATGCCCTCCCTGCCCACCACTGATACCCTTCCTACCCACCACTGACACCCTCCCTGCCCACCACTGATAAACTCCCTGCCCATTACTGACACCCTCACTGCCCACCACTGATACCCTCCCTGCCCACCACTGATACCCTCCCTGCCCACCACTGATACCCTCCCTGCCCACCACTGATACTCACCCTGCCCACCACTGATGCCCACCACTGATACCCTCCCTGCCACTGCTTGATACCCTCCATGCCCACCACTGATACCCTCCCTGCCCACCACTGATACCCTCCCTGCCCACCACTGATACCCTCCCTGCTCACCACTGATGCCACACTGACACCCTCCCTGCCCACCACTGATACCCTCCCTGCCCAACACTGATACCCTCCCTGCGCACCACTGATGCCCTCCCTGCCACCACTGACACCCTTCCTACCCACCTCTGATACCCTCCCTGCCCACCACTGATACCCTCCCTGCCCACTACTGATACCCTCCCTGCCCACCACTGATACCCTCCCTGCCCACCACTGATGCCCTCCCTGCCCACCATTGATACCCTCCCTGCCCACCACTGATACCCTCCCTGCCCACCACTGATGCCCTCCCTGCCCACCACTGATGCCCTCCCTGCCCACCACTGATACCCTCCCTGCCCACCACTGAACCCTCCCATCCCACCACTGATACCCTCCCTGCCCACCACTGATACCCCTCCCTGCCCACCAGCGATGCCCTCCCTGCCCACCACTGATGCCCTCCCTGCCCACCAGTGATACCCTCCTTGCCCACCACTGATAATCTTCCTTCCCACCACTGATACCCTCCCTGCCCACCACTGATACCCTCCCTGCCCACCACTGATGCCCTCCCTGCCCACCACTGATGCCCTCCCTGCCCACCACTGATACCCTCCCTGCCCACCACTGATGCCCTCCCTGCCCACCACTGATGCCCTCCCTGCCCACCACTGATGCCCTCCCTGCCCACCACTGATACCCTCCCTGCCCACCACTGATACCCCTCCTGCCCACCACTGATGCCCTCCCTTCCCACCACTGATACCCTCCCTGCCCACCACTGATGCCCTCCCTGCCCACCACTGATGCCCTCCCTGCCCAACACTGATGCCCTCCCTGCCCGCCACTGATGCCCTCCCTGCCCACCACTGATGCCCTCCCTGCCCACCACTGATGCCCTCCCTGCCACCACTGATACCCTCCCTGCCCACCACTGATGCCCTCTCTGCCCACCACTGATGCCCTTTCTGCCCACCACTGATGCCCTCTCTGCCCACCATTGATACCGTCCCTGCCCACCACTGATACCCTCCCTGCCCACCACTAATACCCTCCCTTCCCACCACTGATACCCTCCCTGCCCACCACTGATGCCCTCCCTGCCCGCCACTGATGCCCTCCCTGCCACCACTGATGCCCTCCCTGCCCACCACTGAACCCTCCCTGCTCACCACTGATACCCTCCCTGCCCACCACTGATGCCCTCCCTGCCCACCACTGATTCCTCCCTACCCACCACTGATACCCTCCATGCCCACCACTGATACCTCCCTTCCCACCACTAATACCCTCCATGCCCACCACTGATAGCCTCCCTACCCACCACTGATACCCTCCCTTCCCACCACTGATACCCTCCCTGCCCACCACTGATGCCTTCCCTGCCCATCACTGATGCCCTCCCTGCCCACCACTGATACCCTCCTGCCCACCACTGATACTCTCCTTACCCACCACTGATACCCTCCCTTCCCACCACTGATACCTCCCTGCCCACCACTGATGCCCTCCCTGCCCACCACTGATACCCTCCCTGCCCCCACTGATGCCCTCCCCTGCCCACCACTGATACCCTCCCTGCTCACCACTGATGCCCTTCCTGCCCACCACTGATACCCTCCCTGCCCACCACTGATGCCCTCCCTGCCCACCACTGAACCCTCCCTGCCCACCACTGATACCCTCTCTCCCCACCACTGAATGCCCTCCCTGCCCAAAACTGATACCTCCTGCCCACCACTGATGCCCTCCCTGCCCACCACTGATACCCTTTCTGCCCACCACTGATACCCTCCCTGCCCACCACTGATACCCTCCCTTCCCTCCACTGATACCCTCCCTTCCCACTACTGATGCCCTCGCTGCCCAACACTGATGCCCTCCCTGCCCACCACTTGATACCCTCCCTGCCCACCACTGATACCCTCCCTAGCCACCACTGATGCCCTCCCTGTCCACCACTGATACCCTCCCTGCCCACCACTGATGCCCTCCCTGCCCACCACTGATACCCTCCCTACCCACCACTGATACCCTCCCAGCCACCACTGATGCCCTCCCTGTCCACCACTGATACCCTCCCTGCCCACCACTGATGCCCTCCCTGCCCACCACTGATACCCTCCTACCCACCACTGATACCCTCCCTACCCACCACTGATGCCCTCCCTGCCCACCACTGATACCCTCCCTGCCCACCTCTGATACCCTCCCTGCCCACCACTGATACCCTCCCTGCCCACCACTGATACCCTCCCTGCCCACCACTGATACCCTCCCTGCCACCACTGATGCCCTCCCTGCCCACCTCTGATACCCTCCCTGCCCACCACTGATACCCTCCCTGCCCACCACTGATGCCCTCCCTGCCCACCTCTCTGATACCCTCCCTGCCCACCACTGATGCCCTCCCTGCCCACCACTGATGCCCTCCCTGCCCACCTCTGATACCCTCCCTGCCCACCACTGATGCCTCCCTGCCCACCTCTGATACCCTCCCTGCCCACCACTGATACCCTCCCTGCCCACCTCTGATACAACTCCCTGCCCACCTCTGATACCCTCCGTGCCCACCACTGATACCCTCCCTGCCCACCTCTGATACCCTCCCTGCCCACCACTGATGCCCTCCCTGCCCACCTCTGATACCCTCCCTGCCCACCACTGATGCCCTCCCCTGCCCACCTCTGATACCCTCCTGCCCACCACTGATACCCTCCCTGCCCACCTCTGATACACTCCCTGCCCACCACTGATGCCCTCCCTGCCCACCTCTGATACCCTCCCTGCCCACCACTGATGCCCTCCCTGCCCACCTCTGATACCCTCCCTGCCCACCACTGATACCCTCCCTGCCCACCTCTGATACACTCCCTGCCCACCACTGATGCCCTCCCTGCCCACCTCTGATACCCTCCCTGCCCACCACTGATGCCCTCCCTGCCCACCTCTGATACCTCCCTGCCCACCACTTATACCCTCCCTGCCCACCTCTGATACACTCCTTGCCCACCACTGATGCCCTCCCTGCCCACCTCTGATACCCTCCCTGCCCACCACTGATGCCCTCCCTGCCCACCTCTGATACTCTCCCTGCCCACCACTGATACCCTCCCTGCCCACCTCTGATACCTCCCTGCCCACCACTGATGCCCTCCATGCCCACTCTGATACCCTCCCTGCCCACACTGATGCCCTCCCTGCCCACCACTGATACTCTCCCTGCCCACCACTGATGCCCTCCCTGCCCACCACTGATAACCTCCCTGCCCACCACTGATACCCTCCCTGCCCACCACTGATACCCTCCCTGCCCACCTCTGATACCCTCCCTGCCCACCACTGATACCCTCCCTGCCCACCACTGATGCCCTCCCTGCCCACCACTGATACCCTCCCTGCCCACCATGTGCCCTCCCTGCCCACCACTGATACCCTCCCTGCCCACCTCTGATACCCTCCCTGCCCTAGCACTCAATACAAGTGTTAAGTATGCTGTAGTGTTAAATATTATTAACTTTAACATAGTGATAAATAAACAGTGCTAATATTAATTATAATTAATAATAATAATAATTATAAAACTGTAATACAATTATTATGACTTTTATCATATATAAATATATTTATTGAATCATTTAGGGTAATTAATATAGTGAAATAATTTATTATTAATTCAATTTACTTATTGGTATTTTTATTAATTGACATTTTTAACAAAGCATAATTTCTTTTCCCTATTAAAGCCATTAACCCTAATTTTTAAAGGAGTGGGTGAGTAAGCCAGCGGAAGGTCTTTGTCAGATGACCGAAAACTGCAGTGGCATGTCATCATATGACTAAGACTCTCGTAAGGAAAGGATAATTCTGTTTCCTGATCAATCTAACCTAATCTAATCTAACCTAACCTAACCTAACATAACCTAACCTAACCTAACCTAATTTAACTTAACCTAACCTGAAACCATTAGCATTCCAAGTCCTTGCGAGTGACTCGTGTGGAAAATGTGATTTTCTTGAGGGAAGTGTAACACACTTGTACTGCTAGTTGTAAAGCTCTAATCAGCTGAGTATTTAGTCAAGTGTATAAGTACACTGTTGCGTGCAACACCGCAATACCGCCAACCACCTTATGAAATTCAACGACTCTCGCCTAGTGATTTAAGAACCTAATTTCCGTAGATGTAAATGCCTTGAATCATCCTTAATCGCTGTTTCTAACACAAGCAGAATAAATGCAGGTTCATCATCTCTGAAGTATTAGCAAGAATTCCTCTCAGGGGAATAAACACCTCCATCACATAGCTGCTACCACTACTACCACAAGTAATACAACAACAACAACTACAACAACTACTAACTACTACTACTACTACTACTACACTACTACTACAAGTATTACAACTACTACTGGTACTACTTCTATTACCACCACAAGTATTACAACTTCTACAACTGCTACTACAAGTACTACTACTACCTACAACGATTATATTATGCTTTGCACCTCTGTACTTATACCCTTCTGTAACTTGACAAAGCTCCTGGAGAGCGAAACGTTGCCAGGGTAAAATATCATATTAGTTGCTGTGAGGGAAAAGTTCAATGGATAGGAGTAGCAAGGGAGTATATAGTAACAATAGTTTCATTGCCTGCTACTTGTTAAGGTAGGGTAAGTCAAGCTCCCACTATTCCCACCTTTTTTCCCTCACCCCAAAAGTGATAGTTTGACTGCCGGCTGCTTTTTAAGGTAGGGTCAGTCTAGCTCCCACTATCCCTTCCCCTCCTTCCCCCCCCCCCGAAAGGTGACGTGTGGGGCTCTGGTCCAAACAGTAATCACTAGACTCGCAGTTCCCAGCACTACTGTAAGTACATGCCTGCCTTGTATTCTAGTGGATTTATTGGTTGAAAGCTTCACTTTTGACCAATAATAAACTTAGTCCTTTCAGTCTTGTTCTAAGTTGACTGTTGTAATAATCACCACATCTTTTAGGTATTGTACTTATCATGGAGAGTGATTTCTTAAGCAGTGGGTAACCTGTCTATCTTTCCAGCTTGGATGACAGAGAGGGTCACCTGCCAATCAATGAGTTGAATTGATGGAGATGGACTAACGTCCTGAGACTTCCCCTTTTTGGATTTAATTACCTGTGCACCTGTATGAAGTAGCAGGATATAACCCCTCATCATTGCAGTGGAAAAAAACCTGCTTTCCTATCATCTAGACTGAGTATTCACGGATAGACTCTGTGAAGAACGAGCCGGTGGGTTGTCATCAACACCTGCGCCCCCCCCCCATCATCAGCAACGGCTACGATTTCAACAACAAGCAGTGTCACCAACACCAGACACCCAAGTTTTATATTAGCGTTGAATTCAGTTATCATTTATATTTTTCATTTTTCATTTTCTTTAATGTAGGATTAATACTTCATATTTAAGTGTTTTATATTTTATATTTTCTAAATAATAAAGTGTTTATGTTTGTCAGTTTTTATTCTTTTTCTATACATTAATTTTCCTGAGGAGGAGCCAGCCTTAGTAATACTGTCTGAAGTTGTTACAGGGCTGAGTAAGCCTTCACAAGTGGCGACCTTGCCAGGATCAACTCTACTGAATCAAGATTCAACTCCATCTCGAATCTACCATTGGAACTTCAACGCCGCATACCACAGATGGTTACCACCAGCCATGAGTAATCATTCTCTAAAGTAGGACTGCAGTACAGGTATTTAAAAGATTTGGTGATTGTTATAGTCTCAATTTATTGTAAGTCAAGTCAAGGCAGGAATACTAGTTAATTCTGCCATCTATTTTTGTGTGAGCTTGAAACACTTTGGAGGATTAGACTCTAGGGACCCGAGATTTTCCAGTGACAATTTGTTTCATTGAGCTCTTTATTATATCAAGGGAACTGTCATAGGACACTCTTGATTTGTTGGTGAGAAGATTGGATGGTCAAGTGACCCCATTCTACTTACTGTTTGCTCAGAGCCGGCATAGAACCCTTCGTTTTAATTAATACATATTGTGTAATTGAAGCAGGGATCGAGCCCTCTGGTTTATTTACAGTTTGAGCGGAGCAGGAATTGAACCCTCCGTTTTCTTTAATACCAGTTTCATTTCCCCGATTAGTTTAAGTTAATTCTTGCAAGTATGGAGGAATACCAGTTTTGGATGAATGCTGGAAGTAAGTTAGGAATAACAGGGAAAAATTTAGAATCTTTCATTAGTGCTAAGATCCAGGAAAGACTTGAAAAAGAGAGAATTGAGAGAGAAGAAAGACAGTTAGAAAGGGAAAGAGATGAAGAAAAGGAGAGAGAGAAAATCGAAAGAAAAGAGAAAAAGGAGAAAGAGAACCTTGAAAGAGAAGAGAAAAAGGAGAGAGAGAAAATTGAGAGAGAAATCCAAGAAAGACAATTAGAAAGAGAGAGAGAAGACAAAAAGGAGCGTGATAGACTTGTGCATGAAAGGTATAAAATACCGACAATATGAAAGTTAAGACACATGTGCAACATCTGGATATCTTTATTGTAGTAGACGTTTCGCCATCCAGTGGCTTTATCAATACAGATTCTAGGACATAATAGGAAGACAGTAGAACTATATACAAAAGATGAGGTAATCAGTCCCTCGGCCTTGGAGTTAGTGTTCACAGCATCGTGAACGATGCTGTGAACACTAACTCCAAGGCCGAGGGACTGATTACCTCATCTTTTGTATATAGTTCTACTGTCTTCCTATTATGTCCTAGAATCTGTATTGATAAAGCCACTGGATGGCGAAACGTCTACTACAATAAAGATATCCAGATGTTGCACATGTGATAGACTTGATCGTGAGGAGAGAGCTAGAGTACGTGAAGAACAAGTTAAATTAAGAGAACTTGAGGAAAGAGCAAAGGATAGAGAACGTGAGGTACAGGCTAAAATAAGAGAACTTGAGGAAAGAGCAAAGGATAGAGAAGTTGAGGAAAAAGCTAGAGAACTTGAGTTAATAGAGAGAGAAAAGGATCGCGAGCTCGAAAAATCTCGCCTTGAATTAGAGAATAAAAAGTTAACTCTTACACAACAACAATTGGAGGAAGGAGTAATTGAACATCATGCAGCTAGTGCACATATTCCAACACCTAATTTACCTCCCTTCACAGAGGGGGAAGACATAACTTCATACATTATCAGGTTTGAAAATACCGCTACCCTCTGTGTTCTGTTCACCAATCCACTGGTGCAGCTGGTAGTGCTGCTGTCGTACAGAGTGATGGCTCTCTTAAAGAAATTGGAGCACGCATCAATAATTGGGCCTCTACCCTTCAGACAGAACTGTTTGCCATACTCCTTGCACTGAAATGCATCTATGTATCAAAGATTGACAGTTTAATTGTAACTGATTCTCTGTCATCCATAAATGCTCTCAACTCATTAAGCATAAATTGTGGCATGCTTGTGTCAGAAGCCAGACACAGGTATGGTAAGATTGTGGACAGTGGAGTCAGAGTCCACGTGCTGTGGATTCCATCTCACATTGGTCTTCAGATGCATGATAGAACTGATAAATTGGCTAAGCTGTATGCTTTCACAGAGTGCGTAGATTACAATCTTGGGTTGTCAGTTAGCAGTTTGAGAACAATAATACGAAAAGAACTTCAGCTGAATTTTATGGACTTAAGGCTCAGGGAGATTGACACCAGTGAGTCCATCTATCATCATTCCATCATGCAGGAGGAGCCACATGTCTATGGTGCATCCAACAAGATAAGCAGACTCTTGGATGTCACTACTGCCCGGCTCCGGCTGGGTTACAAGTATCTTTGGCAGGTTAAATCACCACCACCAGATGTAGACCAAACGAAATGTAAACTTTGCCAGATGGACTATTGTCACACATTGCGTCATTATGTACTGGAGTGCGATAAAATTAATGAATTTAGAAACAACTCACTCAGAAGTGTTCAAGAAATGGCTAAGTATTTTATCCACAGTGGTATATTACAGACCATTCTGGAGAAATACCCTGACTTTGCTAGCTGTAAATAAAGCATTACCACATATGTGCATGTGTGTGTGTGTGTGTGTGTGTGTGTGTGTGTGTGTGTGTGTGTGTGTGTGTGTGTGTGTGTTTGTGTGTATGTGTATGAGTGTGTGAGTGTGTGTGTGTGTGTGTGTGTGTGTGTGTGTGTGTGTGTGTGTGTGTGTGTGTGTGTGTGTGTGTGTGTGTGTGTGAGTATGAGTGTGTGTGTGTGTATGAGTGTGTGTGTGTGTGTATGAGTGTGTGTGCGTGTGTGTGTATGAGTTTGTGTATGTGTGTGTGTGTGTGTGTGTGTGTGTGTGTGTGTGTGTGTGTGTGTGTGTGTGTGTGTGTGTGTGTTTATGTGTGTGTGTGTGTATGAATTTGTATGTGTGTGTGTGTGTGTGTGTGTGAGAGAGAGAGAGACTCAGCAATCAACATTTGCACCAATAACTCACTACAGTTGTGACCGGGTGTGGAAGTGTGAATTGCTCATTACTCTAAAATTTGTTCATGATTGCAGCCATGTATAAACGTAAGTAACCATTCTTACAGTATTCATTACCTTTGTAACTTGTGAGTTCATTACCTTTGTAACTTGTGAGTTCATTACCTTTGTAACTTGTGAGTTCATTACCTTGTACCTAGTTCAGCCATCAAAACTTTGGAGCCCGGTCCCTGGACCCATTGTGTACCTCTGTAATCTGTAAATACCTTTGTAACTTGTCATGATTGTGACTAGACCTACCTGGAGTTCATTACCTTTGTAAATTGTGAGTTCATTACCTTTGTAAATTGTGAATTCATTACCTCTGTAACTTGCTCAGGTATCAAAACTTTGAGGCCCAGTCCCTGGACCCATTATGTACCTCTGTAATCTTTTGACTACCGCCCACAGGATGGGTATGGGGTGCATAATAAACATATTAAACTAACTAACCTCTGTTAATGGCCTGCTGACACCTGGGCTACCAGGTTAGGAATGTTATTTTCCGGTACAGTTTTGAATATCTATGCAACTTTGTCGCAGAATATTATATGTAATTATAACCTACTGAAGAAGGCAATCCTTAAAGCATATCAAAAAACCACAAATTCTTACAGGAAAGATTTCAGGTATGCCACCTTACAGCCTGGCCAGAACTTTCAGCAGTTACAGGTAACACTCTTTCGTTTGTTCGACTTTTTGGATAGAGAGTTCAGGAACTGATCACAGTTATGAATCTCTTAGAGACTTCATGGTTGCTGACCAGTTCCTGACAGCACTTCTTCACCAGATACGAACATTCATTAGAGAACGTAACCTGATTAAAGCTGAGGAAGTTGCTGAGGCTGCTGACCTGTATGCTGAGGCTCACAATTCCTATAAAGACCTAAAGGGATCGAACCCTAAGGGCAAGGGTTCATCAGACCTTAAGAAATCAAACCCTCTAGTGGAAAGTAAAATGACTTCTTTTATTCCTGTTAGTCATTTGTGTGGTGTTAAGGGACATAAACGTCCAGATTGTCCTTCTAAGAAGGTCCAAAAAGTTGGAAGATGTTTTAAAGACTGTAATGACCAAGCACCCTTCTGTTCAGGAACAGTTAATGGACTTAATGTATCTACCATTTTACGAGACACTGGATGCACATGTATAGTCATTTCTGATAAGCTGTTCCCTAACCTTAAAGAAACTCATTCCTCTGCTATACTTTCAGACTACTTGGGCCATACAGACACTTTTCCTACCATCCGTTGTTACATTAGGTCTAAATGGTTCACAGGTTGGTCTGAAGCCGTACTAGCTCCCATCACTTCTTGCTCCGTACTAATAGGTAATGTAAAAGGTGCCATTCTTCCTTCTGAGGTTGACCTTTCATCACCAAAGGTGGACATAAGTGTTTCAGATCCTCTTCCTGTAGAGTCAGAGAAGCCCCTCGAAAGTTCAGATGAGACAATGTCTCGTGAGATTCATGTGGGATTAAAAACCAGTGATGCTACTCTCGAAAGCGAGGTAGGAGGATCACCGGTTCACTTGTTAGATGAAAGTGAAGATATCACCTCCGATACCATAAATGTCTTGACTAGGGCTCAGACCAAAGCCCAGGCTTCTCCTACTGTCCATCCTTTGATTTTCCCTGACTTTAAGCCTTTAGATATATCGAAGGACTCCTTTGTCAATTTACAACGTAATTGCCCTTCCCTTCAGAATTGCCATAATGCCGCTAAACAAAATCAAGTTATCCAAAGGAAAAACTTTTCATATAAATTTGAATATATAAAAGGTATCTTGTACAAGTCAGTATTCAAATTAAATTCAGATGAGACAGACTATTCCATCTTAGTTGTTCCAAGTCAATGCAGAGAGACTGTTCTTAAAATGGCTCATGACCTGCCAGTGGCCGGACATTTCTCGCATCGTAAAACCTTAAATAAAATTAGGGAAACCTATTTTTGGCCAAAAATGTCCTCAGATGTCACTACCTATTGTAGATCGTGTAAAGTTTGCCAACTGTCATCCTCCCGAGGTACCAGTCGAGTACCTATGGTCAAAATGCCAGTCTTTACTGTACCCTTTGAAAGAGTAGCTATTGACATCGTTGGTCCTTTATCACCACTTTCATCTGGGGGACATAGATATATATTAACATTAGTTGATTATGCTTTGAGTTTCCCTGAAGCCATACCCTTAAAGACCATAACTACTACAGAGGTGGCTGAAGCCCTTTGTCCATCTTCTCCAGAGTGGGCATCCCTAGAGAAATTTTGTCTGACCGTGGGACACAATTCACATCTGACTTAATGCAACATCTATACCAACTTCTGGGAGTGAAGCCTCTCTTCACCACACCCTATCATCCCAGCTGTAATGGGAGGATTGAGCACCAGCATTCGATTCTCAAGTCCATTTTAAGGAAACTTTACTCCCTTAAACCTAAGGAGTGGCATCGTTATCTACCCTGTGCTTTGTTTGCCATGAGGGAAGTTCCCAGTGACTCTTTGGGGTTTTCACCTTTTGGTAGACAGGCCAGAGGCCCATTGTCCATCCTTCATGACTTATGGACTAAGGAGGAGATGAGTGCTGAGGTTCAGTCTTCTTACCAGTTTCTCCTTGACCTTAGATCCAAACTTGAGGAGACCTCTGACATAGTTTCGAAAAACCTAAGCTTGTCAATGGACCAGTACAAAACCTATTTTGATTCCAAAAGTCAGAGGAGAAGTTTTAAAGTAGGGGATGAAGTTCTTGTACTTTTGCCTATCAAGTCAAATAAATTATTAGTAGCATGGAAAGGTCCATATAAAGTATTAAAAATTTGTGGGAAAGTTGACTACCTCATAGAAGTCAAGGGGAAACCTAAGCTTTATCATATCAACATCCTTAAGAAATATTACAGAAGAAATTCGGTTAACTGTCTTAATAACTTTGACTTAGTTTTTCCACACGAACTTAATAAGACAACTGAAGAATGTAAGGTGTGTGTAATTGACACCTCTAACTTAGACTATGATGAAGAACTACATGACTTGGTGACTCTTGACCACTCGGGCGCAACCAACATTAATATTAATGAATCTTTGGATGACCATAAGAGACATGAACTACTTCAATGTGTGAGTAACTTTTCAGACGTCTTTACTGATATTCCAGGTGTTACCTCCACGGTAGTCCATAAGATTGACTTAGTGACGGACAATCCTATCAAACGAAAATTACACCCAGTTCCAGTTCATCTTAGGGATGCATTTGACCGAGAGGTAGACAAATTATTAAAACTAAAGATCATTGAACCTTCAGTATCTTCATATTATTCAACAGTAGTCATGGTTAAGAAGGAGGATAATTCATATAGACTTGCTATTGACTTCAGAGGCCTTAATGCTATAACTCGGTGGGATGCTGAGCCTATGCCCTTAATAGATAGCGATCTACACAAATTTTATGACTCTTTCTTCTTTTCAGAGATTGATATTGCGCAGGCATATCATCAAGTAATGTTAGATCCTTCTTCTAAGCAGTACACCGCTTTTCCTACACACCAAGGACTGATGCAATATAGAACTATGCCCTTCGGTTTGGTAACTGCCTGTGCTACCTACGTGAGACTGATGAGAAAGGTCTTGGGTGATATGCCAAATGTTTCAGTTTATTTTGATAACATTTACGTAATGACATCCACGTGGGGGCGAACATATCCAAACATTAACGTCAGTTTTGCGTAGGTTATGCTCACATGGCCTCACTGCCAAGCCGAAGAAATGCTTCCTTGGGTATAACAAGATTAGATATCTTGGACTGATACTTTCTAATAACTCTCTGCAGCCTCTCCCCAGTAAGATCAAAGCTTTATTAGAATTTAAATTCCCCAAAACCAAGAAGCTCATGCATAGCTTTCTTGGTTCTGTAAATTTTTATGCACGGTTTATCCCGAACCTTACTGATCTTACAGGCATCTTATCCGACTTCCTTAAAAAGTCTGTGAAGGAACCTTTTGAACTTTCCGACGTAGCTCGGGAAAAGTTTAATGAGATTAAAAGTATCTTTTCGAAAGATCCTATACTTAAGATTCCAGATATTAATAAAACATTTTGCTTAAGAACTGATGCCTCCAATACTGGCTTAGGTGCAGTGTTACTACAATACCATGATGGTACTCCCTTCCCTGTATGCTTCCTAAGCCGATAACTCCTTCCCACAGAAACGAGATACTCCACCATAGAAAAGGAATGTTTGGCCCTTGTGTGGGGTATCTCACTTAAATTTTATTTGCTGGGAAAAGATTTCATTTTAGAAACGGACCACAAACCTTTGATATACCTAGAAACTTTTAAGGGAACCAACAGTCGCCTCTTGAGGTGAACATTGGCACTCCAGGCTTTTAAGTTCCATATTGTGTGTATCAATGGTTCATCCAATTATTTCTCTGACTGGTTAAGTCGTGACAGTCAGTAGAAGATTTCTTGCCTTATGCAACTTCCATATGTTAGAACTTTTTCCTCGCCTATTCTTCTTATACTCCTTGACTATAAGTCTTGGTATGGGGGAGTGTGAGGGAAAAGTTCAATAGATAGGAGTAGCAAGGGAGTATATAGTAACAATAGTTTCATTGCCGGCTACTTGTTAAGGTAGGGTAAGTCAAGCTCCCGCTATTCCCACCTTTTTTCCCCCACCCCGAAAGTGATAGTTTGACTGCCGGCTGCTTGTTAAGGTAGGGTCAGTCTAGCTCCCACTATCCCTTCCCCTCCTTCTTCCCCCATCCCCCCCCCGATAGGTGACGTGTGGGGCTCCGGTCCAAACAGTAATCACTAGACTCGCAGCTCCCAGCACTACTGTAAGTACATGCCTGCCTTGTATTCTAGTGGATTTATTGGTTGAAAGCTTCACTTTTGACCAATAATAAACTTAGTCCTTTCAGTCTTGTTCTAAGTTGACTGTTGTAATAATCACCACATCTTTTAGGTATTGTACTTATCATGGAGAGTGATTTCTTAAGCAGTGGGTAACCTGTCTATCTTTCCAGCTTGGATGACAGAGAGGGTCACCTGCCAATCAATGAGTTGAATTGATGGAGATAGACTAACGTCCTGAGACTTCCCCTTTTTGGATTTAATTACCTGTGCACCTGTATGAAGTAGCAGGATATAACCCCTCATCATTGCAGTGGAAAAAAAACTGCTTTCCTATCATCTAGACTGAGTATTCACGGATAGACTCTGTGAAGAACGAGCCGGTGGGTTGTCATCAACACCTGCGCCCCCCCCCATCATCGGCAACAGCTACGATTTCAACAACAAGCAGTGTCACCAACACCAGACACCCAAGTTTTACATTAGCGTTGAATTCAGTTATCATTTATATTTTTCATTTTTCATTTTCTTTAATGTAGGATTAATACTTCATATTTAAGTGTTTTATATTTTATATTTTCTAAATAATAAAGTGTTTATGTTTGTCAGTTTTTGTTCTTTTTCTATTCATTAATTTTCCTGAGGAGGAGCCAGCCTTAGTAATACTGACTGAAGTTGTTACAGGGCTGAGTAAGCCTTCACAGTTGCACTTGTGTCCTTTTACCTAACAAACTAAGGTAGTCTAAGATGTAAGTTTAAGATTTACTAGCCCTCTCAATTAGAAAGACGGGCCAGTTTGAAGGTTTTCCCCGCAGGGGGGAGCCCTTCAAGAGTTCACACAAACAGTAAAAAGAAGAATCTCGTCCCCTGTCTGGCTAAAAGGGGTGTTAAATGTGCTCACGTTATTTCACGGTGTTTTCCCCAAAGGGGTCTGCCCCCATACTACAACAAAGCGGTAAAAGTCATTTGGGGTGCAATATTTTTCAAGGGAAAAATTTTTACATGTTAGAAACACTACCCGGTTCCTTGAGTATTCACGTGAAATGTTTTGACTTATTTTAAAAGCACAGCCTAGTGCTGGCCCCGCACCCGGCCCCCAGCATAGTTTAAACCCCCGCGGGTTTAGCGCTCCTAGTTTGTAGTGTAGTAGTGTGTAGTAGTAATAATAATCAGCTTTGGGACCCGCCAAAACAGTAACAGTAGCAGCAGCACCGCGCTCAGCAGCAAAAAACCAACAGTAGCAGCAAATATCCCGCAAAAAAGCAGCAGAGTGTCAGTAACAACAGCAGCAGCAGACCACCCACACCAGCAACAACGCACCCCTATCAGCAACAAAAAGCACCCGCGTATCACAACCGGCACCCAGTATCAGAACAGCGCACCCGCAGTTCGCAACAGAGCCCACAAGCAACAACAGCACCCCAGTTCACAAAAGCGCAGTGCCCAGCAGCACCCGAGCAACAGTATAGCGCGTTCCCAACAGCCCAGCAGCCCAGCGCATCAGCAGCAACAACAGCAACGTAGCAGCAACAAATATCACAAAAAAGCAGCGCAGTGTCAGTAAAAACAGAGCCGCAGCACCGATCAGCCAGCAGTTTTTCAGTAACCAACAACGACCCCGCAGTTCGAAAAACAACAACAGCACCGCATTTCAGTAAAAAGCAACAAAGCACCGCTATCAGCAACAACGCACCGCAGTATCACAATAACACACCCCCGTTCAACAACAACAGCACCAGCAGTAGCAACAACAGCACCCGCGTATAGCAACAACAGACCCCGTTCAGCAACAAAAAGCACCAGCAGTTTCAGAAAAAACAGCGCCAACAGCCCGCACCAGCAGCAGCAACACGCGCAGTATCAGCAACGCAACACACACCAGAGTATCGCAAAAACAGCAAAAGCACCAGCACAACAACAACGCACCAGCAGTAAGAACAACAACAGCACCCGCAGTATCACAACAACAACAGCGCAGTACACAACGCGCAACAGCAGTAACGCACCCGCAGTATCAGCAACAAAAGCACCGCAGTATAGCAACCCAAAAAACCCGCTATTCCAAACAGCCCGCGTTTCAGCAACAACGAAAAGCAGTTCGCAAAAACCACCACAGTATCAGCAACAAAACACCACGTTCAGAAAACGCACCAGCGTATCAGCACCCATATCGCACAACAGCAACGCCCCCCGCAACACAAAAGCCCCGCGTACGAACAACAGCACCAGCACATCAGTAAAACAGCCCAGCGTATCAAAAACAAAAAACCGCGTTCAAACAACAGCACCAGCGTATCAACAACAGCAGCACCAGCAGTTTAGCAACAACAGCACCGCGTATCAGCAACAAAAACAGTTCACAACAAACAACCAGCAGTATCAACAAAAAAAACGCCCAGCAGTATCAACAAAAAACAGCACCGCACATCAGAAACAGCCCACAGTATCAACAACAACAGCCCCGCAGTAATCAGAACAACAGCACCGCGTTCAAAAACAAAGCCCAGCAGTATCAGCAAAACAGACCAGCAGTATCAACAACAACAGCACCCGCAGTACACAAAACAGCACCAGCAGTATAAAAACAAAAAGCACCACAGTATCAACAACAACAGCACCAGCATTCAACAACAACAGCACCGCATCACAAATCAGCAAAACAGCACCGCAGTACCCGCAGTTCAGCAACCTCAGCACAGAGTATCAGCAACAACAGCAAGCAGTTCCAAAAAACAGCCCGCAGTCCCAAATTCAGCAACAACAGCCCACATATCAGCAACAACAGCCCAGAGTTCAGCAACAAAAGCACCCCCGTTCAGCAAACAGCACCCGCAGTATCAGTTTACGGGGCCCCGCCAAAAAAAGGGTTTAAAAAAGTTAAACCCGCCCGGCCGGCGTACCACTGGGTACGTCATCAAACCCATTGTGGGGACTGCTGAGCCGGCCTTAGAGCATTAAGTACCTGAACTCCTCAGGGTACACATCTAAGCAGTAGGTACCTGGACACCTAATGGTACACATCTACTGGCTTTAGAAACATTAAGTACCTGAGCTCCTCACGGTATGCATCTAAGCAGTAGGTACCTGGACACCTAATGGTACACATCTACTGGCTTTAGAAACATTAAGTACCTGAGTGCCTCACGGTGCGCATCTAAGCAGTAGGTACCTGACCACCTAATCGTACACATCTACTGGCTTTAGAAGCATTAAGTACCTGAACTCCTCAGGGTACGCATCTAAGCAGTAGGTACCTGGACACCTAATGGTACACATCTACTGGCTTTAGAAACATTAAGTACCTGAGCACCTCACGGTACGCATCTATGCAGTAGGTACCTGAACACCTAATCGTACCCATCTACTGGAGTTAGAAGAACGGCTCACCGCAGCTCACTGAGTCTGTTGGCCTCAGTTACTTGACGGCCGCATTCAGTGAGCTTGCAGCATGGTGTTCGGCTAGCGGTGTGTCAACCGGCTTTGGAGAGGATTTACTGGACTACCGGTGATGTCTGTGGACTCACCGTCTACGCTGGTCAACTGTGGGCCGGAGTCATCGGATGCTGTTTGGTGGGACATTACATGAAGATAAGGTTGGAGTGTTACACTGAACTGGGCTAGGTCCGTATGTGTGACACTTAAGCAAGTATGATGGAGTGGAACACTGAGATATGCACAGGACCGTAGTGGAACACTGAGACGAGAAGGGTGTCGTGTGACACTGAAGATGGCCTGGTTGTAGTGTACATTGAATAGCGTCATGTGACTGGCCTCGACAAAGACGCTATGCGGTAGTGTGACGCAGAGACAAGGGTGTCAAGTGTGACACGGTTTGCGAAAGTGTATTACACTGAGAAAAGGGTGTCAAGTGACACGGTGGAGAAAGAGCGTCACAACTCGGATAAGTGTCGTGAGAACGCAGTTGATTGTAATTTATTATTTTAAATGTTACTTAATTTATTATTTTAGCATATAGATATATGACACAGTAGTGTTAAGAGTTGTACCCTGTGTAGGGTCGGGAATTATTTATTTTAGTAAAATGCTAATTATAATTTATTATTGTAATATGTATATATTATCAGATGTTAGTTCAAATACCTCTAGACCAAAGATAGTTGATTTTTATATTATATTAAAGATTAATTGATTTTAATGTGTGTATGTATCCCGAACTCTTTATTACAAAATGAGTAAAACTTACCATCTTTAAAAATTACTTTTTTGTAATAATCAGCAACAACAGCACCAGCAGTATCAGCAACAACAGCACCAGCAGTATCAGCAACAACAGCACCAGCAGTATCAGCACCAGCAGTATCAGCAACAACAGCAGTATCAGCAACAACAGCACCAGCAGCATCAGCAACAACAGCACCAGCAGTATCAACAACAACAGCAGTATCAGCAACAACAGCACCAGCAGTATCAACAACAACAGCACTAGCAGTATCAGCAACAACAGCACCAGCAGTATCAGTAACAACAGCAGTATCAGCAACAACAGCACCAGCAGTATCAACAACAACAGCACCAGCAGTATCAACAACAACAGCACCAGCAGCAACAACAACAGCACCAGCAGTAACAGCAACAACAGCACCAGCAGTATCAACAACAACAGCACCAGCAGTATCAGCAACAACAGCACCAGCAGTATCAGCAACAACAGCACCAGCAGTATCAGCAACAACAGCACCAGCAGTATCAGCAACAACAGCACCAGCAGTATCAGCAACAACAGCACCAGCAGTATCAACAACAACAACACTAGCAGTATCAGCAACAACAGCACCAGCAGTATCAGCAACAACAGCAGTATCAGCACCAGCAGTATCAGCAACAACAGCACCAGCAGTATCAACAACAGCACCAGCAGTATCAGCAACAACAGCACCAGCAGTATCAACAACAACAGCACTAGCAGTATCAGCAACAACAGCACCAGCAGTATCAGCAACAACAGCAGTATCAGCAACAACAGCACCAGCAGTATCAACAACAACAGCACCAGCAGTATCAACAACAACAGCACCAGCAACAACAACAGCACCAGCAGTAAAAGCAACAACAGCACCAGCAGTATCAACAACAACAGCACCAGCAGTATCAACAACAACAGCACCAGCAGTATCAGCAACAACAGCACCAGCAGTATCAGCAACAACAGCACCAGCAGTATCAACAACAACAGCACCAGCAGTATCAGCAAACAACAGCACCAGCAGTAATCAGCAACAACAGCACCAGCAGTATCAACAACAACAGCACTAGCAGTATCAGCAACAACAGCACCAGCAGTATCAGCAACAACAGCAGTATCAACAACAACAGCACCAGCAGTATCAACAACAACAGCACCAGCAGCATCAGCAACAACAGCACCAGCAGTATCAACAACAACAGCACCAGCAGTATCAGCAACAACAGCACCAGCAGTATCAACAACAACAGCACCAGCAGTATCAACAACAACAGCACTAGCAGTATCAGCAACAACAGCACCAGCAGCATCAGCAACAACAGCACCAGCAGTATCAACAACAACAGCACCAGCAGTATCAGCAACAACAGCACCAGCAGTATCAGCAACAACAGCACCAGCAGTATCAGCAACAGCAGCACCAGCAGTATCAGCAACAACAGCACCAGCAGTATCAGCAACAACAGCACCAGCAGTATCAGCAACAACAGCACCAGCAGTATCAGCAACAACAGCACCAGCAGTATCAGTGTTGCGGCCCCCTGCCAAACAAGCGGTTAAATAGTTAACCTGCCGGCCGGCAGTACCACTGGGTACGTCATCAAACCCATTGTGGGGACTGCTGAGCCGGCCTTAGAGCATTAAGTACCTGAACTCCTCAGGGTACACATCTAAGCAGTAGGTACCTGGACACCTAATGGTACACATCTACTGACTTTAGAAACATTAAGTACCTGAGCACCTCACGGTATGCATCTAAGCAGTAGGTACCTGGACACCTAATGGTACACATCTACTGGCTTTAGAAACATTAAGTACCTGAGTGCCTCACGGTGCGCATCTAAGCAGTAGGTACCTGACCACCTAATCGTACACATCTACTGGCTTTAGAAGCATTAAGTACCTGAACTCCTCAGGGTACGCATCTAAGCAGTAGGTACCTGGACACCTAATGGTACACATCTACTGGCTTTAGAAACATTAAGTACCTGAGCACCTCACGGTACGCATCTATGCAGTAGGTACCTGAACACCTAATCGTACCCTTCTACTGGAGTTAGAAGAACGGCTCACCGCAGCTCACTGAGTCTGTTGGCCTCAGTTACTTGATGGCCGCATTCAGTGAGCTTGCAGCATGGTGTTCGGCTAGCGGTGTGTCAACCGGCTTTGGAGAGGATTTACTGGACTACCGGTGATGTCTGTGGACTCACCGTCTACGCTGGTCAACTGTGGGCCGGAGTCATCGGATGCTGTTTGGTGGGACATTACATGAAGATAAGGTTGGAGTGTTACACTGAACTGGGCTAGGTCCGTAGTGTGACACTTAAGCAAGTATGATGGAGTGGAACACTGAGATATGCACAGGACCGTAGTGGAACACTGAGACGAGAAGGGTGTCGTGTGACACTGAAGATGGCCTGGTTGTAGTGTACATTGAATAGCGTCATGTGACTGGCCTCGACAAAGACGCTATGCGGGTAGTGTGACGCAGAGACAAGGGTGTCAAGTGTGACACGGTTGCGAAAGTGTATTACACTGAGAAAAGGGTGTCAAGTGACACGGTGGAGAAAGAGCGTCACAACTCGGATAAGTGTCGTGAGAAACGCAGTTGATTGTAATTTATTATTTTAAATGTTACTTAATTTATTATTTTAGCATATAGATATATGACACAGTAGTGTTAAGAGTTGTACCCTGTGTAGGGTCGGGAATTATTTATTTTAGTAAAATGCTAATTATAATTTATTATTGTAATATGTATATATTATCAGATGTTAGTTCAAATACCTCTAGACCGAAGATAGTTGATTTTTATATTATATTAAAGATTAATTGATTTTAATGTGTGTATGTATCCCGAACTCTCTATTACAAAATGAGTAAAACTTACCATCTTTAAAAATTACTTTTTTGTAATAATCAGCAACAACAGCACCAGCAGTAACAGCAACAACAGCACCAGCAGCATCAGCAACAACAGCACCAGCAGCATCAGCAACAACAGCACCAGCAGCATCAGCAACAACAGCACCAGCAGTATCAGCAACAACAGCACCAGCAGTATCAGCAACAGCACCAGCAGTATCAGCAACAACAGCACCAGCAGTATCAGCAGCACCAGCAGTATCAGCAACAACAGCACCAGCAGTATCAGCAACAACAGCACCAGCAGTATCAGCAACAACAGCACCAGCAACAACAGCACCAGCAGTATCAGCACCAGCAGTATCAGCAACAACAGCACCAACAACAGCACCAGCAATATCAGCAACAACAGCACCAGCAGTATCAGCAACAGCACCAGCAATATCAGCAACAACAGCACCAGCAGCGCCCCGCTACAGTTATTTACTCGTGCTAATGGTTGCCGTCAGCCGGGAGCATTGTCTTGGCTATTTTAAGCCAGACTCGAGACTATTATGTCGCCGCCGGAGCTCAGCTCGTCTCACTCCACACTGGTAAACAACAACAGCACAAAAAGAAAAGCATACACATGCCCTTGTTTCATGAGGTGTGCCTTGCAGCCCTGTTTTTTGTCGAGGTGTGTTTCCCGCAGCAGTGTACTGCTCTCTCTCTCTCTCTCTCTCTCTCTCTCTCTCTCTCTCTCTCTCTCTCTCTCTCTCTCTCTCTTCAGTGTAACTCTAATTACTCTGTTATTCACCCCATACCGATCCTGTAAGAGGAAGTCAAAAGGTTACAGAGGCATGTCATGGATACTGGAACTTGGCTTCAATGTTATGGTACCTAATAAGTTACAGCTGTAGTAAACTATTTACAACTTTACGATCTGTTAACAGTATTTAGATCGGTTTGTTGAGACATGAATTAAGTCACAAATATTATAATGTAATTTATATGTGGCTATGAGGTGTTTGTATTACTTTACATTTTAGCCAAGTCAAGTTAAAGTTAGGAAAGTTAATGTGTTTATGAGTTATTTATAATAAGTAAAGTTAGAACAGTGTTTTTCCAGAATGGTTAATAATGTGCCACTGTGGATAAAATACTTTGACATTTCTTGAACATCTGTGAGTAAGTCGTCTCTGAATTCACGATTTTTATTTTTTTTAGCATCACGGCACACAGTGACGCATACTGTGGCAGTACTTCCTCTGGCATAGTTAACATTTAATTAGATTTTCATCAGCTGGTGGTGTAAACTGCCAGAGGCACCAGTAGCCCAGCCAGAGCCAGGCAATAGTGACATCCAAGTCTGCTGATTTTGTCTGATGCACTTTAGACTTGTGGCTCCTCCTGCACGATACAATCAAGATAGATGGCCTGTCTAGGGGCCACTAATAATAGTCTCCCTCGGTGTCCCGTTAATGAAACTCGCGTAAAGTTCTTTTAGTACTGTTGTACTCAAATTGCTAGTTGGCAGATTAAGTTTATATTGTACTCACTCCTTAAAGGCACAATGCCTTTGCCAGTACATCAGTTCTATTATGAATTTAAAGAAGAATGTGGATGGAATCCACAGTCTGGAACTATGGAGAGGAGCTCTTCCCCAGGCTGATGGACTGACCGCTTCAGAACTACTTTGTTGAGGATGAAGAACTGATCACATCTTTACACCTCCTGTGCTCCTGCAGCCTCCTCTATGTTCGACTGAAGAAACCTACAGGTGAAACGTTTCGGAGTAAAAATACCTAAATGTTGCACATGTACTTTAACTAATTGTCGGTATTGTATGCTATTGTTACATTCACATTACAGTGATTGTCCCGGATTGTCGTTCTGCAAATTACAGTAGGTTTAGAGATCATCTGACGTGTGTTGACCGGGATAACAAAGATTTTTGGATTTTGCCGCCTAAGAGGCTAGTTATTTTGCATCCCATATCTGTCATGTGTAAGGTAGCGCAAGAGCATACAAATACGTACATGGTCTAGAAACTAGGCCCAAAAAAGGATTAACAGGAGTACATCTGGAATAAACTCTACAACTGATTTATCTTTTGCAAGCAAATTTAGGATATTTATTATGATTTGTAATTTATTTTTATTAATAAGATACCTTTACATATCACATAGATTATTATATTGTCTATCACTGTATTCCTCAGTAAGTGGATAATTAAGCACATAGTGTTCAAGGTGACCTTGAGCTGGATGGGCAAAACACACGTGCTGCACCATGGCCGTGCAACAGTTAGGTATATTTATTATCGAAAGGTTTCTCCTGTACAGTAGGTTTCTTCAGTCGATTACTGAGATGACAGCCGAAGCAATGGACAAGTAAAAATAATGGGATTAATCCATCAACCTTGAAGAAGTGGTTTAGAGGAGGTCAGTCCCTCAGCCTAGAGAAGAGTTCAGCTCCATAGTCTGGAACAATGTGAAGCTGAAGCACGTGAACAGAGCCTCATATAGTGCCAAAGAACAAAGAAGGTGGGGCCCAGTAGGAGAAGCAAGAACGTAAGAATTAAGAGTCACTGTAGCAAGCCTATTGGATCATGCTAAGCAAATCCTCGTAATTACAATCAACTGTTACACGTGTGTCTTACTCATCTGCTTGTCAGTATTATATATCATTTTCTTAATTATAAGGTGACCATAAGGTTGACCACATGCTTTGCATTTAGTCTGATCATCATCTGTGTATCTGACTAACTGTCAAAAGTGTTTGTAACCAAGTCTAAGCCTGCCTACTACAACATGAGTCAGTACTTGTGACCAAGCCTAAGCCTGGCTATTACAACATCAGTCAATATTTGTACCAAAGCGTCTGTTCACATTGCAAGTTGCTCCGTGTTATCATTGTCAGTCATAGATCTACTCAGGCTTCTAACTGCATTTGTCTAGAATAGAGGTATGTTTAATGAATGACTACCTGATTAGCTACTCCAGTCAGATCACTGAGTAAATCCTAGGAAAACGCCTGCCATCCCATGTTTCCCAAACAGGATTTCTTACCTCTTAGACAGGTCAGTTTGTGTTCCAAGTTTATCTCTTGGCTGTTCCTGTTGGGTTCTGGTAAGATATAGGGCTTTCCACGTTGCATCAGATTACTACCATAACTATGAATGCAGTCAATTGTACTGATAACAAGAGCTTACCGCCTTTGGTTTGTGAAGAAATAATGTACATTAGTCACAGTTTAAATACACTCGATTAATCAAGAGAGGAGGACGTGAGTTCTGTTGTTGGGGCTGGGTTTTGTGCGACTGAGGATTCTCACCTCTGGTAGGTTGTATTCAACTCTAGGACGTGGCACTGTGGTGTCAATTGTGGAGTTCTATGTAAAGCTGTCGTATATACTAGGTTACTTAATTTACATTCTATGTTTAGCTTAACCTATGTACTTAAGGCATTATCGCTAAATTAGTCTACAGTTAAGAGCCTAATAGCAAAGATGTGACATCGGTATATGCCACTAGTATCATGTTACGGCTCTTACTCCCTCTCTTTACGCCTTTCCCGGCCCCCGCCCCTCAAGATATAGGAATAACGGGAAATCACGAATTATCCACACCATTACGGTTGTCACTTGCATAATTTATCTCCTAATATTATTTGGTAAAAGACACGAATGCAAATTCTAACAACACAATAGAGCGAAAAAGTAATATGAAGGACCTGGGAGTGATAATGTCAGAGGATCTCACCTTCAAAGACCATAACAATGTATCTACCTCATGTGCTAGAAAAATAATAGGATGGATAATGAGAACCTTCAAAACTATGGACATCAAGCCCTTGATCATTCTCTTCAAGTCGCTTGTTCTCTCAAGGCTGGAATATTGCTGTACACTAACTGCCCTCCTTCAAGGCAGGCGAAATTGCTGACCTGGAGAGTGTACAGAGAGCTTTTACGGCACACATAAGTACGATAAGGCCCCTTAATTACTGGAAACAGTTGAAGTCCCTTAATCTGTATTCCCTGGAATGCAGGTAAGAAAGATACATGATAATGTACATTTGGAAAATCCTAGAGGGATTAGTACCAAACTTGCACACGAAAATCACTCCCTATGAAAGCATAAGACTCGGCAGGAGATGCAACATTCCCCCAATGAAAAACAGGGGCGCCACGAGTACACTGAGAGGCAACACAGTAAGTGTCAGGGGCCCTAGACTGTTCAACTGCCTCCCAGCATACATAAGGCGGATTACCATTAGACCCCTGGCTGTCTTTAAGAAAGCACTTGACAGACACCTAAAGTCAGTACCTGACCAGCTGCGCTGTGGCTCTTACCTCAGTTTTCGTGTGGCCAGCAGTAAAAGCCTGGTTGATCAGACCCTGATCCACCGCGAGGCCTGGTCCCAGACCGGGCCGCAGATGCACTGACCCCCGAAACCTTCTCCAGGTATGCACTGGACAAGACATTTATTAAGAAAATATTTCACCATAAGTAGCTTATTCAGTCTTAATACAGAGTTAATAACTTTCAGATAAGGAGAGAGCGGGGAAGATGGAGCAGGCAAAGAACAGCACCGGAGAGAAGTGTCTTCAGTCGCAGAAACAGAGCCAGGACTTGACCCAACAACGGAGCGCTTGATGGCGAAGATGGGGACCACTGGCAGGCGCTGAGAGTTCGAGTGAACTCCAGTTCACTGTGAAAATTGGCATGACCCAGTCTTGGATCTTCTAAACACATCGTTTAGTAGGTACGTGAGCGTTGAGTCGTTGTCGCAGTCATCGATGAATTTTTTCACAAAATTTGGACTTGTCGTGGTGTGAACTTGTATGTGGCAACAGAGATTTATCTGACAGTTCCATTACATAGTCGAGGGTGGAATTCTTTAGCGAAGATGGTGTTTTGTTTGAAGGTATAGTGAAGAGTCGATGATTCTTCCAGGTTAGGCCGGAGGTGTGGTTGTCCACTTCAATTTCTTCATCAGAGTTGTGAGTCTTTATCTTCAGGTGGAGTAGAAGCGGGTGTGAAGGTGGTGGCAGGCTGAACAGGCGGGGTGGCTTAGGCAGCAGGTGGGTCAAGGGTGCCTTGGACAGCAGCAGGTAGGTCAAGGGTGGATTGGGCAGCTGGTGGATCAGGAGTTTCTTGGACAGTAGGTGGATCAGGGATGGACTGGGCAGTAGGTGGGTCAAGGGTGGCTTGGGCAGCAGGTGGGTTAGGAGTCTCTTGGGCAGCAGGTGGGTCAGGAGTCTCTTGGGCAGCAGGTGGGTCAGGAGTCTCTTGGGCAGCAGGTGGGTCAGGAGTCTCTTGGGCAGCAGGTGAGTTAGGAGTCTCTTGAGAAGCAGGTGGGTCAGGGGTGGATTCGGCAGCAGGAGGGTCAAGGGTGGATTAGGCAGCAGGTGGGTCAAGGGTGGACTGAGCAGCAGGTAGGTCAGGGATGGATTGGGTAGCTATGGTTGGGAAATTTGAGAGGATGTTGATGCAGCCTCTGGTGAAGATTTTCTATATTTCTTCTGACGGTTCAGTGTTAGGAAACTTGAACCTGGGTAAGTTGTTGAGGCCGAAGAGTTTGGTGATTGTAGAACTGAAGGTTCCATAGCAGGTGGCATTCATCATGCAGTACATGACCTTGGTTGGAGAGTTGTCTGTGAGTGTTGTAATGAAGTTAGTCGCTGAAGTAGACCGTTGAGTAACTTGGATAATGTCGAGTGTTGTGATTGCAACATAAGTCAAGGTCTCCAGTTTTTTATTATTGACGATTTCCTTCCTGAAATGCACTTGATTGCAAGAGTGTGATGATTATTCTTGCAACTAAGACACTTTGGTAGAGAGGTAGAGATGCAGTTATCATGAGTGTGTCCTTCAGAGCAGCAGTTAGAGCAGTATTTCTTTTTCTTCAAAGCATTCCTTGGCGAGGTGGGTTTAACCATAGCAGTTCCAACATGGGCTGATGTGGTGTAATTACTCTGTTTTTATATTTCTGTGATTAACGTGTTGTAATGAAAATAAAGTTATTAAATCAGTCTCGTGTGTTGGTTTTCGGTAGACTTGGAGTAATACATCGAATAACTTAATGACTTCATACACTTTTATTCCCATCATAACAACAGCACTAAGACAGGCGTCGTGATAGCATTTTTTTTCTTACAGCTTTCAGGATCTCCAGCCCACAATATTTACAAGAACATGAATACATTAAAGTGGTCTTCCTAAACCTTTATTCCCACAACACTACATCAAGAGCTGTAGAAGTAGAGCCAAGTGTATCCTCTACAGAAACAAAACAAAAACAACAGAATTATGCCGCTATACATATCTGTTCTTAGTTTACTCTGTATTAGGACTGAAGAAGCTACTTATGGCGAAATGTTTTCTTAATAAATGTCTTGATCAGTGCTTACGCTATCATTATACAACTTCCGCCTATTATTATTCATAATGCTGGACAGAGATATATCAACTTTATATTCTACATTTTCCTTCATGGTGCTTTCTTCGGTTAACTTATCAACCTTATCACGAAGGAATAATTCAACGTGCGATGCCATCCATAAAAATTGTATATAATTTCCTTTTTCAGGGTTTCTGAGTATCTATATCTGAACATGTTGTTATTCATTATGCGACTCAAGGATTTTCACTGATGACACAGAATCAGTAATAATAAGAGTCAAGCTCAGTGTCATAAGTTAGCTTTAGCGTCATTAAGATGACAAACAATTCAGTTTGCAGTATAGACGCCCAGTCGTTGAGAAATGGTTTACCAGCTAAGATTAAAGATTAAATATAGGGGGTACTTAGCTTGGAAAGACAGCTCATCGCCTTCACAGCCGCCCCTGCAGGCGAGGTCTTGAGAAACTGTCATATCCACTTCGCAACGGGCTGTAAAGTAAATACATTATGTATGATTATAAATTACCCCTAGGGGGTGTTATGTCAGCATATATCAGACACTTATTGCTGACAACACTTACTTGTGTGTACTCAATAGTCTGCACCTCACTGCCGACTATAGGTTGATTACAAACTCCCTGCGACAAAAACTGCGCAGTCCCCTGTATTACAAGGTAATTCATAATCTGCCTTGCTCTTGTAGCGTGAGCTATGGTGTTCTTTATACCCTTGACAGGTATCGGTGACTTGATAGAAGCTGAAGTGTTCTTGGATGTCCACGTCTTCCATAGTCTAGGAATATGCACACTGGTACACTATGTTCCACAAGGTTTGTCTTTATTGTTCACAATCTTATCACTAAAGAAGCTGATCACACTTCCCTGTAAGTGTTTATTGTGTTTTGTGAGACACTTTGTTCACACTAATGCACGGATCAGTGTTCTTTGTTGGTTATCCTGGCATCAGTGTGACTCCCAGTAGGGTGAAAAGTAATCTGACCTCACAGCGTCCGACGCCGCTCCAGTGCCCCTAGAACATAAAAGAAAAGCTGACCTAGTACTTTTTGCTTCCTTGCCAAACTTCCTCCATGAAGCAAAGCAGAATGCTTGATTCTTGCTGTCTTAAGCATAGACAACAATGTCCACTATCTTTACCATGGTAATAGTGTGGGAGCAGGATTTTCCTTAATTGTCCTGCTAAGGTAAGAGATGGACTGCCTCTTATTAAACTACACTTTGCAACACTGGACTCTTGCAAGGAGCCGTGGTCGCTTGACCATGTCACATACTCGTATTGCATCTGGAATCAATTACTTGCTGTAGCAGTAAACAAGATGTTTGCCCCTTCTGAGAGGCTGGGCCCCTCAGGGCTGAAAGGGGCTGAAGGGGGCTGATACCCCCTCCTGGAGAAAATTTCTCCACACCAGTTGTTAATTCTTATGTCTAACTTAACATAGTTCTTATCGTTCTTAAGTAAGAAGGTAACAACAAGAGCAGATGTAACCCTGCCAGTAGATTCTTCCTTAGATCCGTCAATGTCACTGTTTATGTGATTATATTACTAACAGTTAATGAGAATTTTCTTAATGAATGTACACGCTGCCCAAAGAACATATATTCCTTTTAGGGGAAATAGAATCGAATACAGATGGTAAAAAATAGATGGACAGGAGACTTAATTATTTATGGAAGAAAAAAGTAATTTATAGGTTAAACAACAAAAAAACAGGAGAAGCTAAACGAGACCATGGAATTAAAGCTGAAAATTTATTCAAGGAGAAGTCCGAAATGTTTTTTCCAAGTATTTAGAACAAAGATTAGCGGCAAGTTAGGTTCACTTAAAAATAAGTCTGGATATCTTACTGACAATGACAAGAAATATGTTCTATTTTTAATGGTTCTTTCTTTTCAGTCTCCGCTCAGGAAGACACAAAAGATATACCAGTAATTAGTTGTATAATGTTGGTAGAATTACCGACAATATGTTAGGTAAAAGTGCAACTAATGTGACATTTTATTGTGGCAACGTTTCGCTCTCCAGGAACTATATCAAGCAGTTTACAAAGCTCCTGGAGGCTTGACGAAGTTCCTGGAAAACGAAACGTTGCCACAATACAATGTCACATTAGTTGTACCTGTGTCGTTTTACCTAACAGTAATTAGTTACTATAGTGGACAAGAATTATTCACATATGCAACAATTGGACATCTTTATTATGTAGACGTGTCACCAATTAGTGGCTTTATCAATACAATACAAGAACAAAAACGGAAGATTGAAGAGTCATATGAGGTAACCAGAGTCTCAGCCTACGAAGAAACATTCAGTACTGTAGTCTTGATGACTCTGACGCACAGGCAGGAAAGCGCGGGCTTATGTATATTGAAGTCAGATGAGTTACAGCACATGAGGGCACTGTCAGTAGGTGGGACTTCCTAGTGAAAGTAGGTGATGACCAAGAGTTGGGTTAGCCGTAGCTGTGGGGATGTCATTTGCATCAAGATTTCATGATGATGCTGTGTCTGATACTTGTCTAATATTATGATACTTGTCTGACACAGCAACAACACGGAATCTTGGTACAGAAGACATCGTCACAACTACTTGCTACTGTTAACCACTCTCTTGGGCATCACCTACTTCCACTGGGAAATCACGCCTGCCACTGATAATGTCTTTATCTGACTCCAGTACATAGGCCAACAGCTTCGTGCCTGCGCCATCAAGACTGTAACATACGAGACACAACCTCACCATACCGTTGTCATCAGTGTGGCAGCCAGGGCAGTGGGAGTCTTCGCTCGTCCGGGTCACTCCGTTGGTATGAGACGGCGACATACCGACAAAGCCTTCCGGCCATGCGTCGAAGCGCGTGGCCATTCACCAGTTGCGCCCAGCATACTCTACCAGGAAACACATCGTGGAGAAGCTGCGGAGGAGCCGTGTGCACAGCAAGCGTGACTGAGAGACCACTGGTGCACTAGCAACTTGACCAGGATTCTCCAACCTTTTCACTACGAGGGCCACATCGGATATTTTACACATTTTCGCGGGCCAAAGAAAATCAATCTATAAATAAATATAAATGAATGAATAAAATTTAAATGACAAAATAAGTTTTATCTGAATCCATTTTTTAATAAAAACGATATGATTCAGAACGAAAGAGCAATGTGGGAATTATAAAGAATACTATACTGACACCAAGAAATGATATATAATGAGGAAAAACGTCGAACATAAGTCAATGCTCTGATAGTATAATCATTAATGAACTGAAGATAATAAAAGTTGACGCAAGATTAATTTGTATAAGATTAATAGGAATGACGGAACTGGTGTTTTTATTTTCCAAATATTGGTGAAGTTAAGTTATTATAATAGACTTCCAATGCTCATCAAATAAATGTGTGCGATATTTGGCCTTGAAATACTTCATTTTTTTAAATATTTGTTCACAAAGGTACGTTGTACCAAAAACTGAAACGAATCCACAAACAAATCACTTCAAATTTGGAAACTGTTCAGGTTGCAAAGATTTATAAAATTAGATCAGATTTCCTTCTTTAAGCTTTTCTTTCAATATGTCATCTGACTGGAGATCAATAAAATCGTTTCTGAAATTGTTTTTTGCAAATCATTAATGATTTCTGTTGTAAATGAGGAAGGAAATTCTGCTTCACTTTCTTCACGAAATTTCTCACAACCTGAGAAATTAACCAAGTTAGAAACTTCCACCTGTCCTTCAAATAGCGTGAAGAGATCACAAATCAGATTTGTTTCACCTTGCAACTTCAGATTCAATTGATTCGTATGGCTTGTTATGTCTGCATAAAATGCCAGTTACCAAAGCCAGTCAGCGTTTCATAAAAGTGGGTCGGATCGATTCTTCTCTGAGAGAAATGAATTAATTTCCTGTCTCAGCTGAAAGAACCCTGATAGAACCTTTCCGCAACTAAGCCATCGAACTGCTGTATAATAAAGCAAGTCAACGAACTCAGACTCAATTTCTTTCAAAAAAATCACGAAACTGGTGATGATTAAGCCCGCGAGATCGAATGAAATTCATTGTTGAAACAACAGGTTTCAGAAGGCAAGACTTTATCCACATATTTTCCGCACAATGTTTCCTGATGGATAACACAATGGAAGCCTGGGCTTTGAGGATCCACCATCCTCACAAGCTTTTGTGATATATCCAGCCAAACATTTCATCACCCCAGACATGTTCTTTCCTCCATCAATTGTTACACAGAGCAATTTATTCCACTCCAGGTTATATTCTAATGCAGTTTTTTGCAGTTCCTTGAAGATGTCTTCTCCAGTTCCTGTGTTGTGCTTGCTGAGTATTGATGCTAATTCTTGTATGACATTAAATTCATTGTCGACGCCACTGATGAATACTGCGAGTTGTAATGAGTCTCTCACATCATTCGATTCACCAAGCGCGAGAGAATAAATTGAAAATTTCGTGTTTTCTCTGCAATTTGATGAAATATATTGCTTGTTATATCCTCAGTTCTACAAGCAACAGTATTCGGCACAAGACTGAGGATTTTGAATAGATTTGCTTCTTCTGTTCATAACTCTCTCACTGCTTCCGTCATACACTCTTTGATTAGATCTCCATCGATGAATGACTTTCCTCTTTTTAAGAAGCCTACTGTGTAGGCGAAACTTTTCGTAATAAAGATATCTAACAGTTGCACATGTGTCTTATATATCAATTTGTCGGTGTTGTATTCCATTATTGTAATCAAAACAAATTATGGCACATCACAGTCACTGGCAACATCACAGTCACTGGCAACATCACAGTCACTGGCAACATCACAGTCACTGGCAACATCACAGTCACTGGCAACATCACAGTCACTGGCAACATCACAGTCACTCACTGGCAACATCACAGTCACTGGCAACATCACAGTCACTGGCAACATCACAGTCACTGGCAACATCACAGTCACTGACAACATCACAGTCACTGGCAACATCACAGTCAGGGCAAATCACAGCCAACATCTCAAGTCACGGGAAACATCACAGTCACTGGCAAATCACAGTCACTGACATCTCACAGTCACGGGCAACATCACAGTCATGACAACATCACAGTCATGACAACATAAACATCACTTTACAACATCACAGTCACTGGCACATCACATCACTGACAACATCACAGTCACTGGCAACATCACAAGTCCTGGAACACACAGTCATGACACATCACAGTCACTGCACATCACAGTCACTGGCAACATCACAGTCACGGGAAAACATCACGTCACGGGCAACATCACAGTCACTGGCAACATCACAGTCATTTGGCAACATCACAGTCACGGGACAACATCAAAAGTCACTGGCAACATCACAGTCACTGGCAACATCACAGTCACTGCAACATCACAGTCACTCTGCAACATCACAGTCACTGGCAACATCACAGTCACTGGCAACATCACAGTCATTTGGCAACATCACAGTCACTGGGAACACACGTCACTGAAAACATCACAGTCACTGGCCAACATCACAGTCACTGGCAAAAATCACAGTCACTGGCAACATCACAGTCATGGCAACATCACAGTCACTGGAAAACATCACAGTCACTGCAAAAACACAGTCACGGGCAACATCACAGCACTGGCAAACATCACAGTCACTGGCAACACCACAGTCACTGCAACATCACAGTCCATGGCAAACATCACAGTCACTGGCAACATCACAGTCACTGGCAACATCACAGTCACTGACAACATCACAGTCACTGGCAACATCACAGTCACGGGCAACATCACAGTCACGGGCAACATCACAGTCACTGGCAACATCACAGTCACGGGAACATCACAGTCACTGGCAACATCACAGCCCCACTGGAACATCACAGTCACTGGCAACATCACAGTCACTGGCAACATCACAGTCACCACTGCAACATCACAGTCACTGGAACATCACAGTCACTGGCAACTCACAGTCACGGGAAACATCACAGTCACTGACCAACATCACAGTCACGGGCAACATCACAGTCACTGCAACATCACAGTCACTGGCAACATCACAGTCACTGACAACATCACAGTCACGGCAACATACAGTCACTGGCAACATCACAGTCACTGGCAACATCACAGTCACTGGCAACATCACAGTCACTGACAACATCACAGTCACTGACAACTCACAGTCACTGGCAACATCACAGTCCACTGCAACATCACAGTACTGGCAACATCACAGTCACTACTGCAACATCACAGTCACTGGCAACATCAAAAGTCACTGGCAACATCACAGTCACTGGCAACATCACAGTCACTGACAACATCACAGTCACTGCAACATCACAGTCACTGGCAACATCACAGTCACTGCAACACACAGTCACTGGCAACATCCAGTCACTGGCAACATCACAGTCACTGGAAAACATCACAGTCACTGCAACATCACAGTCACGGGCAACATCAAATCACGGGAAAAACATCACAGTCACTGGCAACATCACAGTCACTGGCAACATCACAGTCACTGCAACATCACAGTCATGGCAACATCACAGTCACTGGCAACATCACAGTAAACGGGCAACACACAGTCACTGACAACATCACAGTCATTTGGCAACATCACATCACTGGCAACATCACAGTCACTGGAAACACCCAACAGTCACGGGCAACATCACAGTCACTGGGCAATCACGTCACTGGCAACATCACAGTCACTGGCAACATCACAAGTCACTGGCAACATCACAGTCACGGGCAACATCACAGTCACTGGCAACTTCAAGCCCACTGACAACTCACAGTCACTGGCAACATCACAGTCACTGGCAACATCACAGTCACGGGCAACATCAGTCACTGGCAACATCACAGTCATTGAACATCACAGTCACTGGCAACATCACAGTCACTGGCAACATCACCAGTCATCTGGCAACTTCAAGTCACTGACAACATAAAGTCACTGGCAACACCCACAGTCACTGGCAACATCACAGTCACTAAACAACATCACAGTCACTGGCAAATCACAGTCACTGGGCAACATCACAGTCACGGGCAACTTTCACAGTCACTGGCAACATACAGTCACGGGCAACATCACAGTCACTGGAAAACATCACAGTCACTGACAACATCACAGTCATGGCAACATCACAGTCACTGGAAAAAATCACAGTCACTGGCAACATCACAGTCACTGGCAACATCACAGTCACTGGCAACATCACAGTCACTGACAACATCACAGTCACTGGCAACATCACAGTCACTGGCAACATCACAGTCACTGCAACATCACGTCACTGAACATCAGTCACTGGCAACATCACAGTCACTGCAACATCACAGTCACTGCAACATCAAAAGTCACTGGCAACATCACAGTCACGGGGCAACATCACAGTCACTGACAACATCACAGTCACTGGCAACAATCACAGTCACTGGCAACATCACAGTCACTGACATCATCAAGTAAACGGGCAACATCACAGTCACTGGCAACATCACAGTCACTGACATCATCACAGTCACTGGCAACATCACATTTCACTGGCAACCCCACAGTCAACAACATCACAGTCACTAGCAACATCACAGTCACTGGCAACATCACATCACTGACACATCACAGTCACTGCAACATCACAGTCACTGGCAACATCACAGTCACTGACATCATCACAGTCACTGACACATCACAGTCACTGGCAACATCACAGTCACTGACATCATCACAGTCACTGCAACATCACAGTCACTGGCAACATCACATCACTGCAACATCACAGTCACTGCAACATCACATTTCACTGGCAACATCACAGTCACTGACATCATCACAGTCACTGACAACATCACAGTCACTGCAACATCACAGTCACTGACATAAGTCATCACATCAAAATGGCAACATCACAGTCACGGGACAATCATCACAGTCACTGGCAACATCACAGTCACTGACATCATCACAGTCACTGGCAACATCACAGTCACTGGCAACATCACAGTCACTGACAACTCACAGTCACTGCAACACATCACTACATCACACAGTCATGAATCATCACATTTCACTGGCAACATCACAGCACTGACATCTCACAGTCACTGCAACATGACAGTCACTGACATCACAAGCCCACTGGCAACATAAACAGTAAATGGCAACATCACAGTCACTGACAACATCACAGTCACTGACAACATCACAGTCACTGAAAAACATCACAGTCACTGACAACACCCACAGTCACTGGCAACATCACAGTCACTGCAATCACAGTCACTGGCAACATCACAGTCACTGACAACATCACAGTCACGGGCAACACAAGCACTGACATCACAGTCACTGACAAATCACAGTCACTGGCAACATCACAGTCACTGCAACATCACAGTCACTGGAACATCACAGTCACTGACAACATCACAGTCACTGACAACATCACAGTCACTGGCAACATCACAGTCACGGGCACATCACAGTCACTGGCAACATCACAGTCCACTGGCAAAAATCACAGTCACTGACAACATCACATCACTGACAACATCACAGTCACTGGCAACATCACAGTCACTGACAACATCACAGTCACTGACAACATCACAGTCACTGACAACATCACAGTCACTGACAACATCACAGTCACTGACAACATCACAGTCATGAAAACATCACATGTCACGGGCAACATAAAACAGTCACTGGCAACATCACAGTCACTGACAACATCACATTTCCACTGACGACTTTCACAGTCACTGACAACATCACAGTCACTAGCAACACCACAGTCACTGATAACATCACAGTCACTGGCAACATCACAGTCACTGGCAACATCACAGTCACTGACAACATCACAGTCACTGACAACATCACAGTCACTGGCAACATCACAGTCACTGACAACATCACAGTCACTGACAACATCACAGTCACTGACAACATCACAGTCCTGACAACATCACAGCCCACTGACAACATCACAGTAAACTGGCAACATCACAGTCATGACAACATCACAGTCACTGGCAACATCACAGTCACTGGCAACATCGCAGTCCTGACAAAAATCACAGTCACTGACAACATCACAATCACTAGCAACATCCAGTCACTGACAACATCACAGTCACTGGCAACATCACAGTCACTGCAACATCACAGTCATGACAACATCACAGTCACTGGAAAACACCCACAGTCACTGACAAAAATCACAGTCACTGAAAACATCACAGTCCAGACAACATCACAAAGTCATGACAACATCACAGTCACTGACAACATCACAGTCACTGCAACATCCCCAGCACTAGCAACACCACAGTCACTGATAACATCACAGTCACTGCAACATCACAGTCACTGGCAACATCACAGTCACTGACAACATCACAGTCACTGGCAACATCACAGTCACTGACAACATCACAGTCACTGACAACATCACAATCACTAGCAACATCACAGTCACTGACAACATCACAGTCACTGGAAACATCACAGTCACGGGCAACATCACAGTCACTGGCAACATCACAGTCACTGACAACATCACAGCCCACTGCAACATCACAGTCACTGACAACATTCATCACAGTCACTACAACATCACAGTCACTGAAAACATCACAGTCACTGGCAACATCACAGTCCACTGACAACATCACAGTCACTGGCAACATCACAGTCACTGACAACATCACAGTCACTGACAACATAAACAGTCACTGACAACTTCACAGTCACGGGCAACATCTCAGTCACTGGCAACATCACAGTCACTGGACAACATCAAAAGTCACTGACAACATCACAGTCACTGACAACATCACAGCCCACGACAACATCAAAAGTCACTGACAACATCACAGTCACTGGCAACATCACAGTCACTGACAACATCACAGTCACTGGCAACATCACAGTCACTGGCAACATCGCAGTCACTGACAACATCACAGTCACTGACAACATCACAATCACTAGCAACATCACAGTCACTGACAACATCACAGTCACTGGCAACATCACAGTCACTGGCAACATCACAGCCCACTGACAACATCACGTCATGACAAAAATCACAGTCACTGGCAACATCACAGTCACTGACAACATCACAGTCACTAGCAACATCACAGTCACTGACAACATCACAGTCACTAGCAACATCACAGTCACTGACAACATCACAGTCACTGGCAACATCACAGTCACTGGCAACATCACAGTCACTCACTGACAACATCACAGTCATTGGCAACATCACAGTCACTGGCAACATCACAGTCACTGGCAACATCACAGTCACTGGTAACACCACAGTCACTGACATCACAGTCACTGGCAACATCACAGTCACTGGCAACATCACAGTCACTGGAAACCATCACAGTCATGGCAACATCACAGTCACTGGCAACATCACAGTCACTGACAACATCCACAGTCACTGGCAACATCACAGCCACTGGGCAACATCACAGTCACTGGCAACATCACAGTCATCCACGGGCAACATCACAGTCACTGGCAACATCACAGTCCACTGGCAAACATCACAGTCACTGACAACATCACAGTCACTGGCAACATCACAGTCACTGGCAACATCACAGTCACTGGCAACATCACAGTCACTGGCAACATCACAGTCACTGACATCACAGTCACTGGCAACATCACAGTCACTGGCAACATCACAGTCACTGGCAACATCACAGTCACTGGCAACATCACAGTCACTAGCAACATCACAGTCACTCACTGGCAACATCACAGTCACTGGTAACATCACAGTCACTGACAACATCACAGTCACTGGCAACATCACAGTCACTGGCAACATCACAGTCACTGGCAACATCACAGTCACTGACAACATCACAGTCACTGGCAACATCACAGTCACTGGCAACATCACAGTCACTGGCAACATCACAGTCACTGAAAAACATCACAGTCACTGACAACATCACAGCCCACTGGCAACATCACAGTCACTGGCAACTCACAGTCACTGGCAACATCACAGTCACTCACTGGCAACATCACAGTCACTGGCAACATCACAGTCACTGGCAACATCACAGTCACTGACAACATCACAGTCACTGACAACATCACATCACTGGCAACACACAGTCACTGGCAACATCACAGTCACTGTCAACATCACAGTCACTGACAACATCACAGTCACTGGCAACATCACAGCACTGCAACTCACAGTCACTGACAACTCACAGTCACTTGCAACATCACAACACGGGCAACATCACGTCGGGCACATCACATCACTGACAACATCACATCACTGGCACATCACAGTCATTGGCAACATCACAGTCACTGGCAACATCACAGTCACTGGCAACATCACAGTCACTGACAACATCACAGTCACTGGCAACATCACAGTCACTGACAACTCACAGTCACTGGCAAACTCACAGTCACTGGCAACATCACAGTCACTGGCAACATCACAGTCATGGCAACATCACACTCACTGGCAACATCACAGTCATGGAACATCACAGCCCACTGACAACATCACAGTCACTGGCAACATCACAGTCACTGGCAACTTCACAGTCACTGACAACATCACAGTCACTGGCAACATCACGGGTCCTGACAACATCAGTCACTGGCAACATCACAGTCACTGGCAACATCACAGTCACTGACAACATCACAGTCACTGCAACATCACGTCACTGGCAACATCACAGTCACTGACAACATCACAGTCACTGGCAACATCACAGTCACTGGCAACATCACAGTCACTGACAACATCACAGTCACTGGCAACATCACAGTCACTGGCAACATCACAGTCACTGGCAACATCACAGTCACTGGCAACATCACAGTCACTGGCAACATCACAGTCACTGGCAACATCACAGTCACTGGCAACATCACAGTCACTGACAACATCAGTCACTGGCAACATCACAGTCACTGGCAACATCACAGTCACTGACAACATCACAGTCACTGGCAACATCACAGTCACTGGCAACATCACAGTCACTGACAACATCACAGTCACTGGTGTCAGCATAGTTGTGATCCCTGTATTCCCAGTATTATATAGCATAGCATATTAGTATCATCCCTGTGCTTTAGACACGAGATCCCTCGTAGGCCTGGCTTTGTGTGACGTCATGGGGATACACATGGGCAGTGATCCCCCTGTCCCGTCCTCACTCGGCGGCAGACCTACAAGGCGTGAACAGGCTAGGCACCCGGCTCCATCTCTCATCTCAGTCTGACAATACACCTACCATCCTACAAGTGTGTCTACCTTATCCTACGATATCTCCATTCAAGAACCCTTTTAACGATAAATGGTGCCAGCGGAGGGCCTGTAATTCTGACGATTACAGCGATTTCTGGAGATAAAATTGTTGACCAGCAAGACGGCCATTTCGTGTTACCAGTAGGCCTACCGAGGTTCCACCCATCCAGCTACCTAAAGCCAGCTACTCTACCAGCTTCTACATTATTCACTGGTCAGTCTCTTTGTATTAGTGTTAACTGCTTTTGCATTAATCCCGGGGGGTTGACCCGAGTTTGCAAAATAAGCCAGTTTTCCAGTCTGTGGTGGGGGAGCCCAGAACACCCGGAGTCCAGTCCAGCCTAGCCTACTCCATCCAATTATTTTGCCTCCCAAGCCAGCTTCCCCCCCTGCTGGGGCTCATCGTGTGAAGTTATCAAGCTATTCTGTGTGAAGGGTTAAGATAAGCCAGCTAGCACTAACCCAGGTGTCTTACCCCAGTATTTCGAGCAAGCCACATGAGTAGCCTTCATCGCTTGTGATTCAAGTTCCAAGCATTCTGAGTGCTCCTTGTCATCCTTGTGGTGTTGTATATTTCGTGGGTTTCTTCTAACCCAGCCGGCTTAGAATTATCTTCGCGGAAAGTTTTGGGTTTTCTCAGTGAGGCTTACGACGTTCAACCCATAAGCCCAGCCACTCACGATCACGTGTGTCGCACCATTGCCGGTCTCAGACGCCTCGCTCAGCCATTACCCACAAACCCAACTCCCAGTCGGCCATTACAACTCACCTACCTCATCAGTGTTTTGGTGAAATGCAAAGGGGTTGTAGCACCATATTTTAAGGACCACATAGGGGGTCAAGAGCTAGAGAGTGGAAACGCCATCTTTAAAAGCCCCTGTGTGTTGTCTCTCCCCGATTTAAGCGCAATTCTACGATCATCTGTGCAGAGGACAGCAGCAAGACGATATAAAAAAATCCATCAATCTCATTTTTTTCAAGTGTTACAGCTATAATATTTTTTTTTTTAGAGACATTTGCGAGTGTTGAGACATTTCTTTTGTGTTCCCAGTGAATTTTTCTCTTAGTGACATTCAGTGACTCTTGATCAGACTCAGTGTTTATCATGTACTGATTGCATAAATTTTTTTTAAATCTCCTTAATTCAGTGTTAATTTTCGTGCATTATTTTATATCTGTTGTGTTGTGTATCTTTTTATACACTTGAAGTAAGTACTGAGTGTTTTTCCTTTGTTGTGTGTGCAACATATGAGCAATATAGAACTTGTGTTTAAACTTCAGAATTCCAGTGAATTAATTCAGTAATTTTTCACCTCATATTCTGCATCACAACTCAGTGTTGTCTGTTATTTTTTTTCTTCCCAGCATTTGTGTAATTCTATTTTTGTTCCCTGTGTGTTGACATTCTTGTGTTCATTTTCCCTTTATTCAGCCAGTGTTTAATTTGTCTTATTTCCACAGACAATAGTGCCATTTTTTAAAAGACCCAGCAAGAACTCAATTTTACTAAATTTTTCACACATCAAGTTTCATTGCAAGAAAATTCTAGTACTGTGTTCATGTTGATGTGTTGTGTCCTGCATCCCCTGTAAGTGTTGTATTCCTTTTTGTTGTGTGTTTTTTTTTTGCAACCTATTATTTTTTTCATGTTTTATTGAACAAATTCACTCTTAGTGCAATTTTTAAATTCTCCTTCTAAAGTAAATTGTTCTTTTGCTTGTTGTTTAAGTGCAGTTAAGAGTTAAAGTGTTCATTCCTTGATATATTTCTTTTCTTGTGTGTTATAATTTTTATTATTGCACATTGACTCATTTTGCAATAATTCTTGTGCAAATATTGTTTTGCTATTAAAGTTTTTCTTGCAGAAAATTTATTCAGTGTTGTGCAATACAGTTTATTACAGTGCAGTTTCTTATGCTCTGTTCTGTGCATAGTATTTTATTCTGTCTGTCATTTTAATTTTTATTTCAGCGAATTGTGTGTTTGTTTTAATTTTTGCACAAGTTTATTGAGTCCATTTTATTATTTTATTGTGTATTTTCCTTGTTGCATTGAAAGTAAAGACAACTCACTGTGCCATTTATTCAATTTAAAGTAAAAGTTGAGCATTTTAGATTTGAGCAAATTTAAAGTTCTCTTGATTTTCAGTGTTTGTTAAGTTGCATATTATTCTTGTGTGAGTTCTTTGCTTACTGTGTAAACTTGTCAATTTTTAATTACTTATGCAGAATAGTTAAGCATTTTCTTCCATTTAAGCTTATTGTGTCATTCTCTCCATTTTTCTTTGACTTATCCCCTTCAGTATTTTCACTGAGAAGATGTCCCAGTCACTTTTGAACGTTCACTTAGTGTATCATTCCAGTCAAAGTCAATATGAATCAGTCCACAGTAAACCAAAATTCCCTTACTGACTGAAAGACAATACCTAGCCCTTGAGCAATGTGTTTGTTCTCACAGCTTGTATCTGAGATTTGTTTAAAGTGCTGCGAAATGTGAAGTTCAGATTAAGTTTTCCCATAGATTCGTAAATTACTTATTAACGTAGCCGAGCGGTCAGGCACTAGTAATTCTGTCATTCCCGTCTGTGTTTCCCCCTATACCTTCAGACTTGCAGGATAGTGTTCCGTTGCCTCAAGTGTCCGGGGACACTCAGACTGCCTTGAGTGCACAGCCAAACCCTGCAATGACTGCTAGTTCGAGTAGTAGTTTCTCACAGGGGATGCCTTGTCAGAAACGATTACTTGGAACTAGTAATGCCATCTCTTGTTGATGTGACATGCTGTCTGCAGAAAGACGTCTCGTTACAGCAAGTGTTCTCACTAGAGTGTTGTTGTTGTTTTCCCTTTTGTTTCAGATGGTGATCCCATCCTAGTTTGACAGTAATTAGTGCATTGTAAGAAGTTATTTCTGAGTAACTTTCACATGTTAACGTTTGTAAAGTGTAGTTTCTTTATAGCTGATTTCCTCGTGTCACTGTGTGCGACTCAGATTGAATATCAGCATTGTTCACCGTGTTCATTTCTTTTTCCTGTGCTTGCAGTTGAGATAGAGATTCGTTTCTCCCTTGCTCATATTGCGTGTTATTAGCGTTAATTTTTTCAACCGGGGGAGTCATCCACTCCACCGAGTTTGTTCTTTCCTCCCGTAAGGAAGAACTGTACCTTTATTTCCCGAACAAACAGCCTACTGGAAGGTTAGCCAGATGGACCTTGACTATCCCCAAAAGTTCAATCCCACTTTTGAAAAAATTTACCTGGCAAGTCAAATGTAGTCGCAGATGCTTTATCGCGACACGTTAGTGTTTGTTACTGCAGATCCTCCATTTACTGTGAGGATGTCAAAACTGCACAAAGAATAGATCCATGTGGTCTGGTGTGATTCGATTCCTTCTCCAGGAAGATCCATTCTTACTGTAAAGCCACCAGCACCATTATTGACTTTGTTTAAAGAGTCAGGAATTTACTGTATCGAACAGCCGAGTTGGGTACTCCAAGCAGGAGAGTTTACCAGTTAGTAAATTTCCACAGTCACTAGTGAACGTAGCTCTACAGCTAGTTCATGATGCACCAGGTGTTGCACACCCTGGTATGGATCGTTCTGTGAAACAACCAGAATGAAATACTTTTGGCCACGGTAGGCAACTGATATTTTTTGAGTTTTGTTAGGAAATGTAGTGTCTGCATGCAGCATAAAGGAATGTCAATGGTCCTAACCCAATCCAAGTGTACCCAACCACTAGCGAAAACCCTGGGAAAGGGTTTCCCTTGATTTGTTAACTAATTTTAAATGTTCCCTCCAAGGCAACAAACATCTGTGTGTTATGGTAGACCATTTCACCAGATATTGTGAGCTAGTTCCTATTGCAGATAAGATGCAGAGACAGTAGCTAGAGCGTTTAAAGAACGCATTATCTGCAGGCATACCACCCCAAAGTCCTTAGTAACAGATAATGGAGGTGAATTCTGTAATGAGATTCTTGAAAATTTGTGTACTTTAAAACAAGATCTCTAAAAACCACCATTGTTCTCATCATCCTGCCAGCAATGGGTTAGCGGGAAAAGAACCAATAAAAAAGTACTTGATGTTCTGGAGCCACTATCACCCCCAATAGTGAAACTTGGGATGAAGTTATACCAGATGTCCAGTGTGCCATAAATTCTGCTTACAATGCTTCCCTAGGTGATACTCCACATTATGCATTGTATGGGTGTAGACAAGCGTTTACCCTATGAGTTGTTATATTCCACTCCGAAACCTAATTACAACCTGATGATTTCGTAGCAAAAACGTACCCAGCTTAAACTCAAAGTGTTTTTTAGAAGAATCCGTGAAACACTTCATAAAGCAACAGCAGAATTTTTCTAGAGTAACTAATAGCCGTGCTAAAACCATCCCAAAAACAAGTAGGTTCGAGAGTTATGCTGATTAACTTTAACAAAACGTCTGCAATGCCAAAGCTTGATCAAAAGTTTGTCGGACTTATCGAGTTGTAGAACATATCTCTGGAAATTTAAATAAAAAGGTTAGAGAAGTTAGTACTGGCAAATACAAAGAATCGCATTTAGATCATATGAAAATTTGTATGCGATGTTGAGGATATTGCTACCCAGACTAATGAGACAGACTCTGACAATCCTCCTGATCCTGTACTCTCTCCTCAGATACTCAGTCAGATACTCAACCTGAATGTCGTTACTCCTTGCGTACTCGAAAAGTAATGAGAAACCCGCAAGTATCTTTTGTAGATATTCCTTCAGATCTCTCTCAGTCAAGGCATGTGTTAGCCATTGCAGAGGAATTCGACCCTCCCAGAGATGATAACCATTCTGCACTAAACCTTACCCTCGCAGAAAATTGGGTTTAAATGTACATAGTCTGGGATAATTAGATGTCCGAGATTGAATGAATTTGTCAACCGTGTGTTTTATTATTAGCTGATCAGTTTGTCGGAAATTTTTCGTGTTCACGTTCCCTCCGTATTCTGAGAATTAACAGTCTAGATTTGAGTGCAAACCCAATCTGCCTTTCTGTTAAACACTTCTTTGTATATAATTATTCTTCCTCAGAATCCGGAGAGTGCATGAATACAGATCGATCGATCAATTCCATCCATATTGTATAATGAAATTTTTTCTTATAGTTTGTAATGATTACGTTAACACCCATTACGTCAAAATCATGTTGTACCATCCATTAGTTCTAAGTTATATATGAATTTGTTATTGTAAAGAATCAGCCCAGATCCCCCTGCCTGTTCAGCCTATAGTATAGTAGTGTATGTCGGGACGACATACGTAACATGACCGAGCTGTCAGCATAGTTGCTGATCCCTGTATTCCCAGTATTATATAGCATAAGCATATTAGTATCATCCCTGTGCTTTAGACACGAGATCCCTCGTAGGCCTGGCTTTGTGTGACGTCATGGGGATACACATGGGCAGTGATCCCCTGTCCGTTCCTCACTCGGGGGCCCGACCTACAAGGCGTGAACAGGCTAGGCACCCCGGGTCCATCTCTCATCTCAGTCTGACAATACACCTACCATCCTACAAGTGTGTCTACCTTATCCTACGATATCTCCATTCAAGAACCCTTACGATACTGGCAACATCACAGTCACTGGCAACATCACAGTCACTGACATCATCACTCACTGGCAGCATCACAGTCACTGGCAACATCCCCAGTCACTGACATCATCACAGTCACTGGCAACTCACAGCCCCTGACAACATCACAGTCACTGACAACATCACAGTCACTGGCAACATCACAGTCCCCTGGCTACATCACAGTCCCCTGACAACATCACAGTCACTGGCAACATCACAGTCACTGGCAACACACAGTCACTGACATCACACAGTCACTGACAACATCACAGTCACTGGCAACATCACAGTCACTGACATCATCACAGTCACTGACAACATCACAGTCACTGGCAACATCACAGTCACTGGCAACATCACAGTCACTGACAACATCACAGTCACTGGCAACATCACAGTCACTGACATCATCACAGTCACTGGCAACATCACAGCCACTGGCAACATCACAGTCACTGGCAACATCACAGTCACTGGCAACATCACAGTCACTCACTGGCAACATCACAGTCACTGGCAACATCACAGTCACTGGCAACATCACAGTCACTGACAACATCACAGTCACTGACATCACAGTCACTGGCAACATCACAGTCACTAGCAACATCACAGTCACTGGCAACATCACAGTCACTGGCAACATCACAGTCACTAGCAACATCACAGTCACTCACTGGCAACATCACAGTCACTGGTAACATCACAGTCACTGACAACATCACAGTCACTGGCAACATCACAGTCACTGGCAACATCACAGTCACTGGCAACATCACAGTCACTGACAACATCACAGTCACTGGCAACATCACAGTCACTGGCAACATCACAGTCACTGGCAACATCACAGTCACTGACAACATCACAGTCACTGACAACATCACAGTCACTGGCAACATCACAGTCACTGGCAACATCACAGTCACTGGCAACATCACAGTCACTCACTGGCAACATCACAGTCACTGGCAACATCACAGTCACTGGCAACATCACAGTCACTGGCAACATTTACAGTCACTGACAACATCACAGTCACTGGCAACATCACAGTCACTGGCAAACATCACAGTCACTGACAAAAATCACAGTCACTGACAACATCACAGTCCCCTGGCAACATCAAAAGTCACTGGCAACATCACAGTCACTGACAACATCACAGTCACTTGCAACATCACAATCACTGGCAACATCACAGTCACTGGCAACATCACAGTCACTGACAACATCACAGTCACTGGCAACATCACAGTCATTGGCAACATCACAGTCACTGGCAACATCACAGTCACTGGCAACATCACAGTCCCCTGACAACATCACAGTCATGGCAACATCACAGTCACTGACAACATCACAGTCACTTTGGGAAAAATCACAGTCACTGGCAACATCACAGTCACTGGCAACATCACAGTCACTGGCAACATCACACTCACTGGCAACATCAGAGTCACTGGTAACATCACAGTCACTGACAACATCACAGTCACTGGCAACATCACAGTCACTGGCAACTTCACAGTCACTGACAACATCACAGTCACTGGCAACATCACAGTCACTGGCAACATCACAGTCACTGACAACATCAGTTTACTGGCAACATCACAGTCACTGGGAACAAACACAGTCACTGACAACATCACAGTCCCTGGCAACATCACAGTCACTGGCAACATCACAGTCACTGACAACATCACAGTCACTGGCAACATCACAGTCACTGGCAACATCACAGTCACTGACAACATCACAGTCACTGGCAACATCACAGTCACTGGCAACATCACAGTCACTGGCAACAAAACACAGTCACTGGCAACATCACAGTCACTGGCAACATCACAGTTCAAAATGGGCAACATCACAGTCACTGGCAACATCACAGTCACTGAAAAACATCAGTCACTGGCAACATCACAGTCACTGGCAACATCACAGTCACTGACAACATCACAGTCACTGGCAACATCACAGTCACTGGCAACATCACAGTCACTGACAACATCACAGTCACTGGCAACATCACAGTCACTGGCAACATCACAGTCACTGACATCATCACAGTCACTGGCAGCATCACAGTCACTGGCAACATCACAGTCACTGACATCATCACAGTCACTGGCAACATCACAGTCACTGACAACATCACAGTCACTGACAACATCACAGTCACTGGCAACATCACAGTCACTGGCTACATCACAGTCACTGACAACATCACAGTCACTGGCAACATCACAGTCACTGGCAACATCACAGTCACTGACATCATCACAGTCACTGACAACATCACAGTCACTGGCAACATCACAGTCACTGACATCATCACAGTCACTGACAACATCACAGTCACTGGCAACATCACAGTCACTGGCAACATCACAGTCACTGACAACATCACAGTCACTGGCAACATCACAGTCACTGACATCATCACAGTCACTGACAACATCACAGTCACTGGCAACATCACAGTCACTGACATCATCACAGTCACTGACATCATCACAGGGCACTGGCAACATCACCGTCACTGACATCATCACAGTCACTGGCAACATCACAGCACTGACATCATCACAGTCACTGGCAACATCACAGTCACTGGCAACATCACAGTCACTGACAACATCACAGTCACTGACAACATCACAGTCACTGACATCATCACAGTCACTGACATCATCACAGTCACTGGCAACATCACAGTCACTGACATCATCACAGTCACTGGCAACATCACAGTCACTGACATCATCACAGTCACTGACAACATCACAGTCATTGGCAACATCACAGTCACTGACAACATCACAGTCACTGACATCACAGTCACTGACAACATCACAGTCACTGACAACATCACAGTCACTGGCAACATCACAGTCACTGGCAACATCACAGTCACTGGCAACATCACAGTCACTGACAACATCAGTCACTGGCAACATCACAGTCACTGGCAACATCACAGTCACTGACAACATCACAGTCACTGGCAACATCACAGTCACTGGCAACATCACAGTCACTGACAACATCACAGTCACTGGCAACATCACAGTCACTGGCAACATCACAGTCACTGACATCATCACAGTCACTGGCAGCATCACAGTCACTGGCAACATCACAGTCACTGACATCAAACACAGTCACTGGCAACATCACAGTCACTGACAACATCACAGTCACTGACAACATCACAGTCACTGGCAACATCACAGTCACTGGCTACATCACAGTCACTGACAACATCACAGTCACTGGCAACATCACAGTCACTGGCAACATCACAGTCACTGACATCATCACAGTCACTGACAACATCACAGTCACTGGCAACATCACAGTCACTGACACATCACAGTCACTGACAACCCTCACAGTCACTGGCAACATCACAGTCACTGGCAACATCACAGTCACTGACAAATCAAGTCACTGGCAACATCACAGTCACTGACATCATCACAGTCACTGACAACATCACAGTCACTGGCAACATCACAGTCACTGACATCATCACAGTCACTGACATCATCACAGTCACTGGCAACATCACCGTCACTGACATCATCACAGTCACTGGCAACATCACAGTCACTGACATCATCACAGTCACTGGCAACATCACAGTCACTGGCAACATCACAGTCACTGACAACATCACAGTCACTGACAACATCACAGTCACTGACATCATCACAGTCACTGACATCATCACAGTCACTGGCAACATCACAGTCACTGACATCATCACAGTCACTGGCAACATCACAGTCACTGACATCATCACAGTCACTGACAACATCACAGTCATTGGCAACATCACAGTCACTGACAACATCACAGTCACTGACATCACAGTCACTGACAACATCACAGTCACTGACAACATCACAGTCACTGGCAACATCACAGTCACTGGCAACATCAAAAGTCACGGCAACATCACATCACTGGCAACATCACAGTCACTGACAAAAATCACAGTCACTGACAACATCAAAAGTCACTGACAACATCACAGTCACTGACAACATCACAGTCACTGACAACATCACAGTCACTGGCAACATCACAGTCACTGGCAACATCACCCGTCACTGACAACATCACAGTCCCCTGACAACATCACAGTCACTGACAACATCACAGTCACTGACAACATCACAGTCACTGGCAACATCACAGTCACTGGCAACATCACAATCACTGACAACATCACAGTCACTGGCAATATCAGAGTCACTGGCAACATCACAGTCACTGGCAACATCACAGTCACTGACAACATCACAGTCACTGGCAACATCACAGTCACTGACAACATCACAGTCACTGACAACATCACAGTCACTGACAACATCACAGTCATGACAAACATCACAGTCACTGGAAACATCACAGTCACTGGCAACATCACAGTCACTGGCAACATCACAGTCACTGACAACATCACAGTCACTGACAACATCACAATCACTAGCAACATCACAGTCACTGACAACATCACAGTCACTGGCAACATCACAGTCACTGGCAACATCACAGTCACTGACAACATCACAGTCACTGACAACATCACAGTCACTGGGAACATCACAGTCACTGACAACATCACAGCACTGACAACATCACAGTCACTGACAACATCACAGTCACTGACAACATCAGAGTCACTGACAACATCACAGTCACTGACAACATCACAGTCACTGGCAACATCACAGTCACTGACAACATCAAAGTCACTGACAACATCACAGTCACTGACAACATCACAGTCACTGACAACATCACAGTCACTGCAACTCACAGTCACTGGCAACATCACAGTCACTGCAACATCACAGTCACTGGCAACATCACAATCACTAGCAACATCACAGTCACTGACAACATCACAGTCACTGGCAACATCACAGTCACTGGCAACATCACAGTCACTGACAACATCACAGTCACTGGCAACATCACAGTCACTGGCAACATCACAGTCACTGACAACATCACAGTCACTGACAACATCACAGTCACTGACAACATCACAGTCACTGACAACATCAGGGCACTGACAACATCACAGTCACTTTCAAAAATCACAGTCATGGCAACATCACATCACTGGCAACATCAAAGTCACTGACAAAATCACAGTCACTGGACAACATCACAGTCACTGACAACATCACAGTCACTGGCAACATCACAGTCACTGCAACTCACAGTCACTGGCAACATCACAGTCACTGGCAACATCACAGTCACTGACAACATCACGTCACTGCAACATCACAGTCACTGACAACATCACAGTCACTGCAACATCAAGTCACTGACAACATCACAGTCACTGGCAACATCACAGTCACTGAAACATCACAGTCACTGACAACATCACAGTCACTGACAACATCACAGTCACTGGCAACATCACATCACTGACAACATCACAGTCACTGGCAACATCACAGTCACTGGGCAACATCACAGTCACTGGCAACATCACAGTCACTGGCAACATCACAGTCCACTGGCAACATCACAGTCACTGGCAACATCACAGTCACTGACAACATCAAGTCACTGGCAACATCACAGTCACTGGCAACATCACAGTCACTACAACATTAAAAAGGCCCGACAAATTACCGCATTTTTGGAAAATAAAAAGTCAACAAATTACATTATTTTCAACTCCATATAGCCAAATCCACAGAGTACTTTTTCCAAACTACGGTATCTTAACCAACATTAAGCCCTGTTTATCCAGCCCGGATACTTCACCAGCTATAAAACAAATAATCCCCCGTCCTGGCAATTAATTTTTTTTGACAAATTTCAGTTATGGAAATTAAAAAGTTTATGACCCACAAGTAAAATGACCCAAATCACATCATGATTTCCAGTATGGGAAATCAAGTAATTCAAAATCAAAAAAGTCATACCCCAAAAAAACCACCCGTCATGCAAAATTAAGTCACTGAAAAAATCCATCTTGAATTAACAGGCTGACCAAGAATTTTCCGCTGACAATTCAATTTTTTTAATATAAACAGAAAAGCAAACTAAATGGGGGACAAAATTTTCAATGTTGTGCTATCTTAAAAGTATAGAGATCTGTGTTTTGTTAAAATTGGGGTTTTTAAATTTTAAAAAAGGTTATTGCCTTTTGGTGTTAAGGGAGGTTAAGCTTATTAAAGAAAAAATAAAGGGCCATTAAATTTTGAGTGAGTTCTTTTGAAGGTAAAAAAGAATTTAGTGCCATTAAATTAATTCTTCCTTTTAAAATTTAAAAGGGGGTGTGGTTTGAGGAGATTAAGAGGTTGATGTCCTTATTTTTAAAAGAAAGGGATGTCTTTTTAAAATTAAAGAATTAGTGTTCTTATTAGGGGTTAAAATTAAGGGCATTTTAAATTAAGAATTATTCTTATAAAGTTTAAAAAGAGGTTTTCTGTCTATTTAAATTAGGGGGTTTTCTTTTTTGAAATTGAAAAGATTATGCCAAAGGAAGGAGACAAAAGAGGTTGATTCTTTGAAGGAGTTTGGAGAGGTGGGGTTTTTTGAAAGGAGTTAAAGAGAGGTTTTAGTGTCTTTTTGAAGGGAGTTAAAGAGAGGTTGAGTGTTTATTGAAGGAGTCAAAGAGAGGTTGAGTGTCTTATTGAAGGAGTTAGAGAGAGGTTGAGTGTCTTATTGAAGGAGTTAAAGAGAGGTTGAGTGTCTTATTGAAGGAGTTAAAGAGAGGTTGAGTGTCTTATTGAAGGAGTTAGAGAGAGGTTGAGTGTCAGTGTAAAATGCAAATTGGTTGTTATGACGGGCATGTCAACCTAAACAATATAACGATACTGTTCAATATAATTAAAGTGAGCAGTTGAATTACTAAAATATTGTTGAAGTTCTTGATTATTTAGCTTATTTGAACCTTGCTTGGGGGGGAGGAGTACCTTGATGCTTGGTAAAGGGCTCACAGTACTTATTAAGTTCTTTACAGACAGCAAGTGACTGCGCAAGCAGCCGGACTACACAGGTCGGCTTTAAGTTTTCATTCACAAGTGAGGTGTCTCGATGCCGGTGAAGAGCTCTTGATCCAAGAAACTGGGTTTACCCTTTCCTTAATTGGATTAAATCTGAATGGTTGCTATTCCCCAGGTACTGTCTCACCCATACAGGTTAGTACATAGAGTTAACTGTATTATATTCGCTGTGTGTCCTTTCATGCTCTGTCATGTCCTGTCATACCCTGTCATGCCCTGTCATGCCTGTCATACCCTTTCATACCTTGTCATACCCTGTCATACTCTATCATACCTTGTCATACCCTGAATGACCAGCATGTCCCTTATTACAACCCAGGAGTTCCAAAGGTCTGTTATTCTGGTTGTAAAGGGAGCAAAATAAACACAACAGAAAAACTTTTGACTTGTATTATCCTTCACCAAGTAAGAACAGAAGTATGTACACTATATACACTATGTACAACAATAGGTATTAGTGTACTCCACGGTAAGCAAGGCAGACTGGAAGCCACTTCAGTCTGCTTCAACCAGCTCTAGAATGGGAATGACAAGGGCAGACAGGTGTGTGGTACCCACAACGCCTCTGCGATTGCCAAAACCATCTTCTCATTGGCTGGAACCTGGGTACTGATTGAACGACGGGGCCCCATCATCAACCCTTAGTACCTGGTTCACTGGTTGGGGGAGATAGCCTTTCAATGAGGGTGTGTACATGCGCCGAACAAAGGTTACGTACTCTTTGCATGCCACATCTCTCCTTATTTTGGTAGAATTACCAACAAAATGTTAAGTAAACGGACACAGATGCAACTAATGTGACATTTTATTTTGGGAACGTTTCGCGCTACAGGAGCTTGAGAAAGCTCCTTTAAAGCGAAACGTTACCACAATAAAATATCACATTAGATGCATATGTGTCCATTTTAGCGGACAGTGAGACACCGGAACCATCACCGAATATAATTAATATTTTCATGCAATTCTGGCAGCTGTCACGCACACTGCTTCTGTTTTTTCTTCTTTGTTGTAGTTTCTGACTCCTGAATTTTCACTACTCATTCCATCATTCTTAATATTCCACGTCGGCTGTGTCGCCTCTTCGACCAGAATTTAAAGACCTATTTTGCTGGGTCGCTACACTTTCTGGGGTTCAACTTAAACTTATTTTTTTGCATGTTAAACAGTTCAGAGACTTCTACTTTCCCATTGCAATGTGCCCACTCCAGACTGTTTTCTGGTTCTGTTTCAGAACATTCAGACAGCGGCGGTGGTCCGAGTTAGTGATCAACAAGCTATTGTTGATCAATCAGCAGTTATATTTATTGTAGAGGTCTTGTCATCACCGGAGGGTGTGGGAAACAATTCTCGCTGTTTAGCATACTGACCAGACATGGTTCACATGTCCATCTCGTCGAGAGATGTCCGGTATCTTCCTGTGAATCCAGATTAAACACATGTTGATTATTCCGTTTACCAAACAATATTCAGAATTTCCGACGTCCTTTTCAGCGTCTTGATGCTCTCACCTTGCATGATCTCCTCTGGGAAACTTCAACCTTCAACTCACACTGTGACTTTTTAACTGAGACTGCCTTAGGCACCCACTCTGAACTTCCATGTTATCCCACGAGATCATCCCTCACACTACTTCCCTTTGCCTACGGGAGGTATCAGTATTCATTTATAACATGCACGGGCTTACCCCATTTATTTTGTGAACATACTAATAATAATAATTCCCATGAATATTGTATTATTATTAACACACGTGAAACCATTTTACTGACATAAATTACACTGGTCAACAACCAAAATGCTTCCGAGACCAGAGTAGCAATTTCCAACTAATTTTAGGTCACTGATAATGAATATCATGGTTAAAATTGTTTGTTAGCTCTACTTTTTAATATATAGCAGCGTGTTACAACAGGTTCCAACAGTCTTGTGGCAGTGTGTTTCTTACCACACTCACAGTCTGACTGACCTTCATTATTGTTCCAGCAGTCACAGAAGGTGGTTGTGATGTCCAAGTTTATATTTTGAGGTGAAAGTTGATTTTCTTAGTCAAACACTTTTTAAACTTATAATAAATATTCACTGAGCAAGTTATTGATATGTATGTGAGGCATATTATATTAATATTATTTTCCTACTGAATGATATCAATACTTCTGCTTAGCTGTCATGCTCTGTATTATAATGATAAGTTAATGAATAAATTTTCTGTTTATCTTTTAATTATTTGTTTTCTTCTTGCAGATGCCTCGTACTTGTGTGAATAGTGCAGACAACTTCCGCTTCATTTCTGGTGAGATGACCTTTGCATCACAGAAGCGCCGTATAACTGCTATTGTTAGAAAGGTATATCACCTATATTTTGGATGCAAGATTGGTGACCAGGATAACAACTGGGCTCCACACATATGCTGCAACAATTGTGCTACTAACCTTCGCCAATGGTTGAACAGGAACAGGAACGGAATTCCTTTTGCTGTGCCAATGTCATGGTGGGACCCAACAGACCATACCAACAATTTATTTCTGCAAGGTACCTCCAGTACAAAAGTGCTTGTCAAAGAAAAAAAAAGGGTACATTGAATATCCAAACATTCCATCAGGTATTCGCCTAGTTCCACATGGAGAAGGTCTATCTGTTGCTGATGCACCAACTTCGGTATCCTTCGAGTCAGATAAAGAAAGTGGTGAGGAGGAAGAAGAGCAGGATGACAGTGCTGGATTACAGTGTGACGGAAACTTTGATGAAGTTCACTCCTCTAGGCCACATCTCATAACAAAAGGGGAACCCCATGACCTTGTCAGGGATCTACAACTACCAAAAAATAAGACAGAGCTGCTAAGCTCTCGTCTTCAACAGTGGAATCTCCTAGAAGCTCATCAAGGTTTACAAAAACAAGGGATGTAACATGTCACTTAAAAATCCGTTTTTTGGGCTCACATTTAGACTGTTTTCCAGCGAACTGTGGGACAGTTAGTGACGAACATGGTGAAAGGTTTCACCAATATATTTCAACCATGGAAAAATGGTACCAGGACAAATGGGCCACAAGAATGCTTGCAGACTATTGCTGGACACTGGCAAGAGGTGATTCTTCAGCTCACTATAAGCGTCAAGCAACAAGGCAAAAAGTAGGTACAGATTAGAGTTTAAAACATACTGACACATATTGTACGTTATAATAAAATAATCAATTATTACATGTCTCATATTTTTAAACCTATAACCAATAAGCATTTCTCAAGGTGATATTTGAATTCATGACATGAAAATACATAAGAATAAACTAATCTCATTTAAGAAGCATACAACTTTTCAAAAACTGTTGACCAGCGAGCGGTCGAACACTAGGCAAACAATCTGATACGAAAATGCTTAGAAAATAACACTGATGAAATTAAAACTAATTTTGACACCCAGGTGATCTGAGACGCAACACGTTGAGACGATCTACATATATATAATAAATATGTAACTAAATTAATAAGCTCTACAATACTTTTTCTATCTTAATTAAAGACTCTACTAGACATTATTCGCTTTCAACCTTGCAGCTAGATTGTTCTAACATTCTTAGAATACCTAAAAAATAAAAATACACAATACAATTACTGAAACAATAGAGAAACAGCCCGCACGAACAAGAAGGATTCAGATTCCCTCTACGTACCTACGATGAAATGAAGCAAAATAAAAGTTAACAGCTACAAGCTTCTGAAACACAGGTATCAATTTTAATTCATCGTTCTGTAGAGAGTAAGTGAGAGAGTGAGTGAGTGAGAGAGTGAGTGAGTGAGAGAGTGAGTGAGAGAGTGAGTGAGTGAGTTAGCGAGTGAGTGAGTGAGAGAGTAAGTGAGAAGTGAGAGAGTGAGTGAGTGAGTGAGTGAGTGAGAGTGTAGGTGAGTGAGTATGAGTGAGTGAGGAGTGAGTGAGTGAGGAGTGAGTGAGTAAGAGGAGTGAGAGAGTGAGTGAAAGGAGTGAAGAGTGAGTGAGAGAGGATGGAGAGAGTGAGGGAGAGGAGTGAGTGAGAAAGGAAGATGATGAGGGGAAGTGGTGAGGGGTGATGAGAAAGGAGAGAGTGAGTGATGGGGGATGAGGGTGAGAGTGAGTGGCGAGTGAGAGAGCGGGGAGTAAGGAGTAGAAGTGAGTGGGTAGAGAGTGAGTGGGGAAAAGTGATGAGAAGTGATGAAGGGGAGTGAGCAGTGGAGAGCGAGTGAATGAAGAGGAAGTGAGTGAGAGAACGATGAGTAAAGACGAGTGAAGAGTGAGTATGAGAAGCGAGTGAGGAAGATGAGTGAGAGAGCGAGTGAGTGAATAGGATGAGAAACGAGTAAAAGGTGAAAGAACATTGATGAAAGTGATGAGTGAAGAGGAGTGAGTGAAGAGAAAATGAGGAGGATGAGTGAGAAGTAGTAAAAACGGGTGAATAGAGAACGAGTGATGAGAAGTAGTGAGAGAGCGATGAGAGAACGGTGAATAAGAGCGAGTGATGAAAGAGTGAGTGAGAGAGCGAGTGAGTCAGAGAGTGAGTGAGAGAACGAGGGGATGAGTCAGGAGTGATGGAGAGCGATGAAGAGTGGTGATAGAGCAAGTTGTGAGGAGGCGATGAGTAAGAGTGATGATAGAAGCGAGGAGTAGAGAGCGAGTAGTGAGAAAGTGATGAGTGAGACAGCGAGTGAGTGAACAGCGATAGAGACGAGTGAAGAAGTGAGTGAGTGAGAGAGCAGTGAGGAGGGGGTTGAGGGAAAGACGAGGAGTGAGAGAGCAGTGAGGGAGGAGGAGTGGGGGGGAAGAGTGAAAGGCGATGGAGAGCGGTGATGAGAGAGCGAGTGAGTGAAAAGGATAGATAGTGAGTGAGTGAGAGAGCGAGTAAGTGACAGAGTAATGAGGAGCGAGGGTGAGAGAGTGATGAAGGTGAAGCGAGTGAGAGAATGAGTGAGAGAGCGAGTCAGTGAGGAACGAGTAAATTAGACAGCGGGAGTGAGAGAGCGAGTGGTAGAAGCGAGTGAGAGAGCGAGTGATAAAAGGGTAGGAAAGTGATAGAAGTGAGTGAGAGAGAAAGTAAAAAATAAGAGACATTAAAAGATCGATTCTTTATAGTGAAATATTCTGTGGCTGGGAGAATAAGTTTTTCATTTATGTAATCCATTGTTGTGGCTAATTTAAAAAAACAAGAACTTCATTCTCGACCACTCAGCCCACATCACCGGTCCCCTCCCCTCAACCACATCACCGGTCCCCTCCACTCGACCACATCACCGTCACCCTCCACTCAGACCACATCCCGGTCACCCTCCCTCAGCCCACAAAAACCGGTCCCCCTCCCCTCAGACCACATCACCGGTCACCCTCCACCAACCACATACCGGTCACCCCCACTCAGCCACATCCCCCGGTCACCCCCCACCAACCACATCCCGGCCCCTCCCAACCCATCAGCCCCCACACCGGTCACCCTCCCTCAAACATCACCGGCCCCCTCCATCAGACCCCCTCCCCGGTAAAACCCCCCAGCACATCACCGGTCCCCCTCCACTCAACCACATCCCGGTCCCCTCCACTGACCATCCCCGGTCACCCTCCACCAGCCACATCACCGGAAACCCCACTCAGCCCACATCCCCGGGCCCCCTTTCCACTAAAACCACCCCCCGGTCACCCTCCACTCAAAAAACATCCCCGGGGTCCCCTCCATCAGAAAAACAAACGGTCACCCTCCACTCATACCACTCACGTCCCCCCCCCACTCAAAACCACATCCGTCACCCTCCACTCAACCCCCAAACCACTGGTCACCCCCCATCAGCCCATCACCGTCACCTCCACTCAGACCCACCCCGGGTCACCCTCCACCAAACCCACCCCCGGTCACCCTCCACCAGACAACATCACCGGTCACCCCACTCATACCACATCACCGGTCACCGTCCACTAAACCAAAAATTTCTCCTTCCCCTCCCTCAACCACACACCGCCCGCCACTCAGACCACATCTCCTGCACCCCCCAATCAGCCCACATCCCCGGTCCCGTCCACTCAGACCACATTTCCGTCACCCCCCACTCAGACCACATCACGGTCACCCTCCACTCAGCCACTCACCGTCCCGCCCACTCAGACCACTTTCCCCTTCACCCTCCACTCGCCCACATAAACCGTACCTCCCCAAACCCACATCACCGTAACCCACCTCACCACCCCAAAAGGGTCCCCCCTCCACTCAGCCCACATCCCCTTTCACCCCCACTCGCCCAATTTCCCCTGTCACCCCCCCCTCAAACCAATCCCCCGGTACCCCCACCAAAACCACACAGGGTCACCGTCCCTCAGCCACTCCCCGGGTCACCCCCCCTTCAGACCACACCACGGTCACCCTCCACTCAGAACACATAAACCGGTCCCCCCCACCAGACCACCCCCACCGGTCAACCCCCACTCAGCCACATCACCGGTCACCTCCACTCGCCACATCACCGGTCACCCTCCACTCAGACCACAGAACAGGTCCCCCTCCCTCAGACCACTCACCTGTCCCCCTCCACTCAGACCCACCCCCGGGTCCCCATCCCCCAGACCACACCACCGGTCACCCTCCATCAGCCACATCCCTCATCCTCCATCAGACCACAAAAACGTCACCCTCCACTAGCCAATCACTCACCCTCCACTAAAAACCACACCCCGGGTCACCCTCCACTCAACCACAGAACGGGTTCCCTCCACTCAGGCCCCCATCACCGGTCACCCCCACCAGACCACATCACCGTCCCCCCCCTTTAAAACCCACACCACCGGTCACCCTCCACTCAGTCCACACCCCCCGGGCCCCCTCCACTAAATTCACATCACCGGTCACCCCCACTAGACCAATCCCCGGGTCCCCTCCACTCGACCACACCACCGGGCACCCTCCACTCAACCACACCACCGGTCCCCTCCATCAGACCCTCCCCCGGGTCCCCTACCAGCCACATCCCCGGGCCACCCTCCACTCAACCTCACCACGGTAAACCCTTCACTCGACCACACCACCGGTACCCTCCACCATCCACATCCCCGTCACCCTCCCCTCAGCCCACACCCGGTCACCCTCCATCAGACCACCCCCCGGGGCCACCCTCCATCAGACCACTCCCCCGGTCAACCTCCACTCATCCACCCCCACCGGTCCCCCCCCACTCAGACCACCCCAAAATATTCACTCCATAGCCACACCACCGGTACCCTCCACTCAACCCACATCCCGGTCACCTTCCACTCGGCCCAACACCCGGGGTCCCCTCCACTAGACCACATCCCCGGGGTCCCCTCCACCCCAACCCACATCCCGGTCACCCTCCACTCAGACCCACCCGGGGTTCCCCCCTCCCTCGATCACATCACCGTCACCCCCCTCAGACCAATCCCCGGACCCTCCACTAACCCACATCCCCGGGTACCCTCCCCTAGACCACATCACCGGTCACCCTCCCCAAACCAAAACCACCGGTCACCCTCCACTAGACAACATCACCGGGTCACCCTCCATCATACCCACAAGTCACCCTCCACTCAGACCAACCCCCATCACCCCCACTCAGACCCCCCACGGGTCCCCCTCCACTCAGACCACACCCCCGGTCCCCCTCCCCCAAAACCCCACACACCCACCCTCCACTAAAACCCACACCACCGGTAAAACCCCCATCAGACAACTCCCCGGGTCACCGTCCCACTAAAAGACCCATCTGTAACCCTCCACCAACCACTCCCCGGGTCACCGTCCACTCAGACCACTCCCCCTGTCACCCCTCCCTCAACCACATCACCGGTCACCGTCCACTAAAAAACCCCAATCCCCTTCACCCTCCCCCTCAGACCACATCAGGGTCACCCCCACTCAGAACCCCATAACCTGTCACCGCCCACTCAGCCACATCTCCTGTCACCCTCCACTCAGCCCACATCCCCGGGGCACCCTCCATCAACCCATCCCCGTCACCCACCTCGTCCACACCCCCCGGTCCCCCCCACTCGGGGCCCACATCTTGTCCCCCCCACTCAACCACCCCCACCCTCCCCGCCACATCACCGGTCACCCTCCACCAGACCACATCACCGTCACCCTCACTCAACCACACCACAGCACCCCCCACTCAGACCCATCCCTCACCCTCCACTCAGACCCACCACCGGCAACCTCCACTCGAAAATTTTCACCGGTACCCTCCACTAAACCCACATCACCGGTACCCTCCACTCCCCACAGAACAGTCACCCTCCATAAAAACCACATCACCTGTCACCCTCCACCAGACCACCCCCCGGTCCCCATCCACCAGACCACACCACCGGGCACCCTCCACTCAGACCTCCAGGTCACCCCTCCCCAACCACAAACAGGTCCCCCCCCCACTCAGACCACATCCCCGGGCCCCCTCCACTAAAACCACATCACCGGTCACCCCCACTCAACCAAAAAACAGGTAACCCCCCTCGGGCCCCAAACCCGGGGTCCCCCCCACCAGACCACATCACCGGTCACCCTCCCTATACCACACCAGGGTCCCCCTCCACTCGCCCACCGCCGGCCACCCCCCAAACCAGACCTCACCGGTCCCCCTCCACTCAACCACCCCGGGGTCACCCTCCACGGACCACACCACGGTCACCCCCACTCAGACCACACCACCGGTCCCCCCCCACCAACCACTCCACCGGTCCCCCCCTCCACTCGACCCATCACCGGTCAACCCTCCACTGGGACCACACCCCCGGGTCACCCTTTTCACCAACCACACCACCGTCCCCCACTCAGCCACACCCCGGTCACCCTCCACTCAGACCACACCCCCCGCCCCTTTCCCACTCAAACCACACCCCCTCACCCCCCCACTCAAAACCACCCACCGTCACCCTCCACTCAGCCCCAACACCCCCGGCACCTTTCCCCCACTCAAAACCTCACCCCCGGTCCCCTCCACTCACCCGCACCATCGGTCACCCTCCTTCAGACACACCTAAGGTCACACTCCCCCAACGTCACACCCCCATCACCTTCCACCAAAAACCACCATTTGGTCACCCTCCATTCAACCACACCTAAGGTCACACTCCACCAAAACGTCACACCACCAGTCCCCTCCATTAGAAAACCCCCCGGTCACCCCCCTTAGAAAACACCCCCGGGTCACCCTCCATTCAGCCCAACCTTAGGTCACACCCCACAAACTTCACACACCAGTAAAACCTCCACTCAAAAAAACCCACGGTCACCTCACTCAGACCCAAAACCCGGTCCCCGTTCCCCAAACCACACCACCGTCACCTTCCCACCAGCCCACCCACCGTCACCCTCCCCCAAGAACCCCCACGCACCGTCACCCACCACCAATTCACCTTAAAACCAGACCACACCACCGTTCCCCCTCCATCCAGACCACGCCCCCGGGCACCATCCACTCAACCACAACCCCATCACCCTCCTTCAGACCACACCCCCCGGTCACCCCCCCTTAAACCACCCACGGGTCACCCTCCCTCAAACCACACCCACAGGTACCCTCCATTCACCCCCAACCACCGGGTCCCCTCCCTCAGATCCACCCCCCGGGTCACCCCTCCACCAGATCACAACCAGGTCACCCTCCACTCAGATCACACCACCGGTCACCCTCCACTCAGATCACACCACCGGTCACCCTCCACTCAGACCACACCACCGGTCACCCTCCACTCAGATCACACCACCGGTCACCCTCCACTCAGACCACACCTCCGGTCACCCTCCACTCAGACCACACCACCGGTCACCCTCCACTCAGACCACACCACCAGCTTGAACATGTAGATGGAGAGAATCTTCATGTATTTATTGATACATTACCGAAAACATAAGAACATAAGAAAGGAGGAACACTGCAGGAGGCCTGCTGGCCCATACTAGGCAAGTCCTTTATAATTCATCCCACTAACAAAACATTTGCCCAATCCAATTTTCAATGCCACCCAAGAAATAAGCTCTGTTGTGAAAGTCCCACTCAAACCCAACCCCTCCCACTCATTTACTTATCCAACCTAAATTTGAAACTACCCAAAGTCCCAGCCTCAATAACCCAACTAGGTAGACTGTTCCACTCATCAACTACCCTTTTTCCAAACCAATACTTTCCTATGTCCTTTCTAAATCTAAACTTATCTAATTTAAATCCATTACTGAGGGTTCTCTCTTGGAGAGATATCCTCAAGACCTTATTAATATCCCCTTTATTAATACCTATCTTCCACTTATACACTTCGATCAGGTCTCCCCTCATTCTTCGTCTAACAAGTGAATGTAACTTAAGAGTCTTCAATCTTTCTTCATAAGGAAGATTTTTAATGCTATGTATTAATTTAGTCATCCTACACTGAATGTTTTCTAACGAATTTATGTCCATTTTGTAATACGGAGACCAGAACTGAGCTGCATAATCTAGGTGAGGCCTTACTAATGATGTATAAAGCTGCAGTATGACCTCTGGACTTCTGTTGCTTACACTTCTTGATATAAATCCCAGTAATCTATTTGCCTTATTACGTACCTACTTGGTATAAACCTTGGTAATAAATACCGACAAGTTGGTTTAGAAAGACACGTAAGCAAACACTATAACATATTTATTAGAAAACGTTTCGGTCCTGGGACCTTGATCACTTCTAACATACAGAGGTAGAAAGACATTATATATAGGCGGAGAGTGAGATGTGACGCACGTGACCTGAGGAATGTCATAAGAACATAAGAATGGAGGAACACTGTAGAAGGCCTACTGGCCCATGCTTACGTGTCTTTCTAAACCAACGTACCTACTTCGACTAGTGGATGGTACCACTATAACCCCGCCTCCTCCTGCTTCGCCTCACCTGACTACAGTATATAAGCCACGTCAACGGCCCGATGCTGCATTTTTTGCAAGATTGATGGACTGAACACATCGACTCCAAGCTGAGGGACTGGTTACCTCAAACTCCTCCTCTCCTTACAACCTTCTGATTTGTATTGGACTGATGAAGCCACTGTGTGGCGAAACGTTCCTTAAATAAAGATTCCCATATGTTACATAAGTTTCTCAGTCTTCAACTTGTCGGTTTAAAACCATTTATCACTTTAGTTCTACATTGACGTTTCGCCACTGGATGGCGAAACGTCTACAATAAAGATACCCAGATGTTGCACATGTGTCTAATTCTTCATCTTGTCAGTATTGTACCATTTATGTATAAGTATTATAAACACTGCAGGAACAAATGTAGCAGTTTCGAAGAGGAAACTGGATGACAATCTCTACCAAATGTCAGATCAACCAGGCTGTGAGGCAGTGTGATACCTCTTGGCTTAGCACCTACGTTGTGATGGTTTTACAGATCAGGCGCCGCAAGCACCAACATACTGGTTTAACAGGTGATGAAGAAGAAAGCCTGGCTGAAGGCAGGTTTCCTTGCTGAGAGGGTCAGTGCAAGCCCTCGAGACCTGTCAGACCTAAATAAACACATTTGACACCAAATTAGTGAGGATGATCAGACCGTGATCCACCACGAGGCCTGGGCTCAGACCGAGCCGCGGGGGGGGGCGTTGACCCCCGAAACCTTCTCTAGGTATACTCCAGGTAACCAGATATATTTTGATCGCTGTATGGTCAAAAAAGGCATCCCATATTGCGTAACTCCAGCCTCTGTACCTCAGTACTCACCGTAAGTATAATGCAGAGAACGATTTAAGTTTCCGGTGCAGTTAAATAATAGTTTTGAAGATTTAAAAGAAATCACATAAAACATTCACAATTTATCACATGGGAAATTAACATACCAATTTCTTCAGTAAAAAGGGAAAACTAAGACGTAAACAACAGAGAAAAACACTAATTCTAATCTTATTCTGAAAAACACGAGTTGTGAAGCTAAGCTGATGAGGAATGTTCTTGTTATCTATGAGATAAGATAAGATTTCGTTCGGATTTTTAACCCCGGAGGGTTAGCCACCCAGGATAACCCAAGAAAGTCAGTGCGTCATCGAGGACTGTCTAACTTATTTCCATTGGGGTCCTTAATCTTGTCCCCCAGGATGCCACCCACACCAGTCGACTAACACCCAGGTACCTATTTGCTGCTAGGTGAACAGGACAACAGGTGTAAAGAAACGTGTCGAAATGTTTCCACCCACCGGGAATCGAACCCGGGCCCTCCGTGTGTGAAGCGGGAGCTTTAGCCACCAGGCCACCGGGCCACCCCATTTATCACCAATACAACAACAAATTAAGTCTAAAGCCGCTCGGAAGTTGCATTATCGAGGAAGAAAATATAACATAAAGTGCGTGGAAAGGATAACATAAAGATAACACAAAGTGCGTGGAAAGAAAGATAGACCCTCTCTCGGACACTGTCTTAAAACGCAGCTTATTACCAGATAATAGAATTAATACCACAGATAATGTACGAAATTTAAGCACGTTATAACTAAGGTTCTAAAATGTTTACAAAAAAATATTCAAGATTTGCTGCAGTTAGACAGTGTAAACCTGTAAAGTTAGTGATGTATATGAGAGAGAATACTAACTGCACAAATAGCGTTGAACTGCAGATCAGTGTTAACTAATCTGCTACTTAGGATATAAAACAAGGTCCTCCTCGCTGAATAAGAATGGTGAAAATTCGTTTTGCAGTAACTCCATAAAAATCAGTCTGAACGTCACGAAATGTATATATGCCATTACAATTTAAATATATACTCACAAATTTAGCCTGACGTAAAATAAGTTCGGTGGATTAAACTGAATTATACTACGATAAGTTTAGTAAGTTTATGTGAGGTGTCTTAGTTAGTCTTGGTACAAAGTTCACTGTTTTTATGCTATTTTGTTTAAGAAAAATATACAATAATAAGAGCATAAAAGAAAGTTTTCCAAATAATTATTTATAGGTCAGTTCTGTCTACCAGACCCAGTCTCCTTATTAAGCACAACAGTGATGCCTGTATATTGAAAGTGTTAAGGATAGAATTGTTATCCCAACTAGCAGGCTGTGGTACAGGCTGTGGTACAGGCTGTGGTGAAGGCTGTGGTACAGCCACTGTGTATAAGTACGTGTTCACCCAGGATGAGTGATGCTACCCAGGGGCTGTGACCGCCCTAGTGTATAACCATGTGTTCACCCAGGATGAGTGATGCTACCCAGGGGTTGTGACCGCCCTAGTGTATAACCATGTGTTTACCCAGGATGAGTGATGCTACCCAGGGGCTGTGACCGCCCTAGTGTATAACCATGTGTTCACCCAGGATGAGTGATGCTACCCAGGGGTTGTGACCGCCCTAGTGTATAACCATGTGTTCACCAGGATGAGTGATGCTACCCAGGGGTTGTGACCGCCCTAGTGTATAACCATGTGTTTACCCAGGATGAGTGATGCTACCCAGGGGCTGTGACCGCCCTAGTGTATAACCATGTGTTCACCCAGGATGAGTGATGCTACCCAGGGGTTGTGACCGCCCTAGTGTACAACCATGTGTTCACCCAGGATGAGTGATGCTACCCAGGGGCTGTGACCGCCCTAGTGTATAACCATGTGTTCACCCAGGATGAGTGATGCTACCCAGGGGCTGTGACCGCCCTAGTGTATAACCATGTGTTCACCCAGGATGAGTGATGCTACCCAGGGGCTGTGACCGCCCTAGTGTATAACCATATGTTCACCCAGGATGAGTGATGCTACCCAGGGGCTGTGACCGCCCTAGTGTACAACCATGTGTTCACCCAGGATGAGTGATGCTACCCAGGGGTTGTGACCGCCCTAGTGTATAACCATGTATTCACCCAGGATGAGTGATGCTACCCAGGGGTTGTGACCGCCCTAGTGTATAACCATGTGTTTACCCAGGATGAGTGATGCTACCCAGGGGCTGTGACCGCCCTAGTGTATAACCATGTGTTTACCCAGGATGAGTGATGCTACCCAGGGGTTGTGACCGCCCTAGTGTATAACCATGTGTTCACCCAGGATGAGTGGTGCTACCCAGGGGCTGTGACCGCCCTAGTGTATAACCATGTGTTCACCCAGGATGAGTGATGCTACCCAGGGGTTGTGACCGCCCAAGTGTATAACCATGTGTTCACCCAGGATGAGTGGTGCTACCCAGGGGTTGTACAGCCGCCCTAGTGTATAACCATGTGTTCACCCAGGATGAGTGATGTTAACCAGGGGTTGTGACCGCCCAAGTGTATAACCATATGTTCACCCAGGATGAGTGATGTTAACCAGGGGTTGTGACCGCCCTAGTGTATAACCATGTGTTCACCCAGGATGAGTGATGTTAACCAGGGGTTGTGACCGCCCTAGTGTATAACCATGAGTTCACCCAGGATGAGTGATGTTAACCAGGGGTTGTGACCGCCCTAGTGTATAACCATGTGTTCACCCAGGATGAGTGATGTTAACCAGGGGTTGTGACCGCCCTAGTGTATAACCATGTGTTTACCCAGGATGAGTGATGCTACCCAGGGGTTGTGACCGCCCTAGTGTATAACCATGTGTTCACCCAGGATGAGTGATGCTACCCAGGGGTTGTGACCGCCCTAGTGTATAACCATGTGTTTACCCAGGATGAGTGATGCTACCCAGGGGTTGTGACCGCCCTAGTGTATAACCATGTGTTTACCCAGGATGAGTGATGTTAACCAGGGGTTGTGACCGCCCTAGTGTATAACCATGTGTTTACCCAGGATGAGTGATGTTAACCAGGGGTTGTGACCGCCCTAGTGTATAACCATGTGTTTACCCAGGATGAGTGATGCTACCCAGGGGTTGTGACCGCCGTAGTGTATAACCATGTGTTCACCCAGGATGAGTGATGCTACCCAGGGGCTGTGACCGCCCTAGTGTATAACCATGTGTTCACCCAGGATGAGTGATGCTACCCAGGGGTTGTGACCGCCGTAGTGTATAACCATGTGTTCACCTAGGATGAGTGATGCTACCCAGGGGTTGTGACCGCCCTAGTGTATAACCATGTGTTCACCCAGGATGAGTGATGCTACCCAGGGGTTGTGACCGCCGTAGTGTATAACCATGTGTTCACCTAGGATGAGTGATGCTACCCAGGGGTTGTGACCGCCCTAGTGTATAACCATGTGTTCACCCAGGATGAGTGATGTTAACCAGGGGTTGTGACCGCCCAAGTGTCGTTGTGTCTATCTCACTGCTGTAAAATTAACTACCGGAAATTACCATTTTCCTTGTATTTTCAATAATAAAAATATAAGTAGGTAAGATCGACTACTCTTTCCAAACCAATATTTTCCTATATGCGTTCTAAATCTAATTTTTTTCCAATTTGAATCCATTATTTTGAGTTCTTTCTTGAAGAGACATCCTCAAGACCTTATTTATATCTCCCTAATTATATCTAAATTGTCTGTTTGTGTGTGATTTTTTGTAATTCTTGCTCATTGTGAGTTGGAATAATGTTAGTTGAGTGTGTTCCTGAGTATCGCTCCGGGTGTCGCAGTACCTCTCTAGGAGGAACTTGTCATCAATTTGTTGAGCAGAGATGGGCAGCCCCTACCCTTCCTTCCTCCCTCCCAGCAGGTGTCTTCCTACCTTTTCGGTGATACTACCACAACATCACGTCACTCAGATGATGGAACCAGCTCGGGTAACTCAGTGATCGCTGCTACTGTGACCCGCCACAGTGCCGGCATCACTCAACGGGTCATCTTTATACAGTAGACTTTTTTTCTTAACAAATAAGCTTACAACACAACACATTGTTCAACATACTTGTACTTCTCTATTGTGTTCAGTGTCATATATAAAATATCTACTGACACATATATTTACAATAATATTACAAAACACTTATATAAATTAATATTTTTCCATAATCCGCCCTAAATACGCACCTTCACTTTGGCAAAACCACACCGATTATGATATACTGTTATTTACATGCTTTGAACTTTCTTCATTCTGGAGGCTTTGTAGGAAACATTTGTACAGTGGAGTGAGCACCAGGCATAATACCGCCTCATTGAACCGTGTGCACAATCACGAACACTTGAGCAACCTCACCACAACACCATGCAAATCTATCACCGCGAATCACGGACACGACACAATCGGTCACCGCCAGCTCAGAACACGACTGAAGGCAGTCATGGACGCAGCGCGACCGGTCACCGCTAGGCAGGAGCAAGACTGAGGCCAAGTCACGGACATGAGGTGAAAACCCGCGTGGCTACGACGGCACAGCTGGGCATGGCAGCCAACACACACCCGCGCCCTGCCCCACTTGCCAGCTACTGTGATGATGTGCCAACCTGCCCACCCTGCCCCTCCACCCTCTACCCACCCTTACCCGAAACAAAATTTCCCCACTACCCATATATACCACTCTTGATCCCAAAACCCTCCTCCACATCCGTGATCCACAACACCCCTCATCTTTCATGCACATCTCTGTAAGGTTAACTAACATTCTTTCTCTCCTGAGTCTCTAAACTGGTATCTTGTGAGAAATTCAGTTTTCCACATCCTCACTCACCCTTTCTTATGTTTTCTTCTTATGTTTACACTCGTAAGGAACAAATACTTAAAGGCAGTGTCCGATCAACCAGGCTGTGGTTCATACATGGTATTGCGTGCGGCCAGTAGAAACAGCTTGGTTGATCAGGTCCTGAGCCACCACTAGGCCTGGTCAAGGACGGCCGCGGGTGGTGGGTTGACCCTAGGAACGACCTCCAGGTTGGGGCACTGAGCTGTGTTTCAAGACTTCCCATCTTTCATCTTTCGACAATATTAGCCTAACTTTTGCTCAGTTCGTGTCGTCTGGGAATTTGTTTTTAATCAAGGACTAATGTGAGTGATTTTCATTATGTATTACCCTCGCTTAATATCCGTAGAGTAGAAACTCGTGAGTGGTATCCCTTATGCTTCATTACTCTCTTTCATAATAACTTGAGAGGCATGAATCTTAGCCTGCACAAATACCCTAAACATATATTTACATTCATATATACCTCTAAATTATGATATTCGAGAAATTTATAACCTAAACGTAAGATTAATGCGTAATTCGTAGTTTAGTTCAAGTCAGAGACAGTAAATGTACCTACCGTTTTGTTTTAAAGATAGCAATAACAAGTTGCCTGATCAACCTTCTGGTAAATGGCCAGACTGGACTGTGACGGCCACCTACACCCTGGTAATCCACCACACGACGCAACACAAGTATCACACTGTGACAGCCACCTACACCCTGGTAATTCACCACACGACGCAACACAAGTATCACACTGTGACAGCCACCTACACCCTGGTAATTCACCACGCGACGCAACACAAGTATCACACTGTGACAGCCACCTACACCCTGGTAATCCACCACACGACGCAACACAAGTATCACACTGTGACGGCCATCTACACCCTGGTAACCCACCACACGACGCAACACAAGTATCACACTGTGACAGCCACCTACACCCTGGTAATCCACCACACGACGCAACACAAGTATCACACTGTGAGAGCCACCTACACCCTGGTAATTCACCACGCGACGCAACACAAGTATCACACTGTGACAGCCACCTACACCCTGGTAATCCACCACACGACGCAACACAAGTATCACACTGTGACAGCCACCTACACCCTGGTAACCCACCACACGACGCAACACAAGTATCACACTGTGACAGCCACCTACACCCTGGTAATCCACCACACGACGCAACACAAGTATCACACTGTGACAGCCACCTACACCCTGGTAACCACCACACGACGCAACACAAGTATCACACTGTGACAGCCACCTACACCCTGGTAATCCACCACACGACGCAACACAAGTATCACACTGTGACAGCCACCTACACCCTGGTAATCCACCACACGAGGCAACACAAGTATCACACTGTGACAGCCACCTACACCCTGGTAATCCACCACACGACGCAACACAAGTATCACACTGTGACGGCCACCTACACCCTGGTAATCCACCACACGACGCAACACAAGAACCACACTGTGACGGCCACCTACAAACTGGTAATCCACCACACGACGCAACACAAGAATCACACTGTGACAGCCACCTACACCCTGGTAATCCACCACACGACGCAACACAAGTATCACACTGTGACAGCCACCTACACCCTGGTAATCCACCACACGACGCAACACAAGAATCACACTGTGACAGCCACCTACACCCTAGTAATCCACCACACGGCGCAACACAAGAATCACACTGTGACAGCCACCTACACCCTGGTAATCCACCACACGACGCAACACAAGAATCACACTGTGACAGCCACCTACACCCTGGTAATCCACCACACGACGCAACACAAGTATCACACTGTGACAGCCACCTACACCCTGGTAATCCACCACACGGCGCAACACAAGAATCACACTGTGACAGCCACCTACACCCTAGTAATCCACCACACGGCGCAACACAAGTATCACACTGTGACAGCCACCTACACCCTGGTAATCCACCACACGGCGCAACACAAGAATCACACTGTGACAGCCACCTACACCCTGGTAATCCACCACACGACGCAACACAAGAATCACACTGTGACAGCCACCTACACCCTGGTAATCCACCACACGACGCAACACAAGTATCACACTGTGACAGCCACCTACACCCTGGTAATCCACCACACGACGCAACACAAGTATCACACTGTGACAGCCACCTACACCCTGGTAATCCACCACACGACGCAACACAAGTATCACACTGTGACAGCCACCTACACCCTGGTAATCCACCACACGACGCAACACAAGTATCACACTGTGACAGCCATCTACACCCTGGTAATCCACCACACGACGCAACACAAGTATCACACTGTGACAGCCACCTACACCCTGGTAATCCACCACACGACGCAACACAAGTATCACACTGTGACAGCCACCTACACCCTGGTAATCCACCACACGAGGCAACACAAGTATCACACTGTGACAGCCACCTACACCCTGGTAATCCACCACACGACGCAACACAAGTATCACACTGTGACGGCCACCTACACCCTGGTAATCCACCACACGACGCAACACAAGAACCACACTGTGACGGCCACCTACAAACTGGTAATCCACCACACGACGCAACACAAGAATCACACTGTGACATCCACCTACACCCTGGTAATCCACCACACGACGCAACACAAGTATCACACTTAAGAAACGTTGTTCTGAGTCGCTTCAGATTTGTGCAGTTAGTCTGGTGAAATCAAATGTGGTGATATCCATTCTCTTTATCGAATTCATAGTTTTATCCAGTTTGGCCGCTTCTAGAAGTGCCTCCATATCCTTGGAGAGCTCTTGCTCCAATGAATTGAGCCACCTTCTCCTTCCTTGGATCAAACCTGAATATCTCCCATTCACACGTCGTTGTATCTCCATATGGTTTAATTCTTCTCAGTGAATATGTACCCTAAATTATTACCATGGGAGAGCGCTAAACCTTCAAGGATCATACAATGCATGGAGAATGGGACTCTTTAAGGCTTGATCCAAGGAGAGAATAAGCCAAACTCATTCCATCAAGAGCCACTCACCGACATCAAGGAACCTCTCACCCACACCAAGGAACTTCTAATGAAAGATTGAGCGGAATATTATCCTGCACCGCCAGTCTCCTCGTCAACCACAATGTTTGTTCTCCACCAGTGTCTCCTACACTCCAGAACCACCACTACATAACACCAGTGTCTCCTACGCTCTAGAACCACCACTACATAACACCAGTGTCTCCTACACTCCAGAACCACCACTACATAACACCAGTGTCTCCTACACTCCAGAACCACCACCACATAACACCAGTGTCTCCTACACTCTAGAACCACCACATAACACCAGTGTCTCCTACACTCCAGAACCACCACCACATAACACCAGTGTCTCCTACACTCTAGAACCACCACATAACACCAGTGTCTCCTACACTCCAGAACCACCACTACATAACACCAGTGTCTCCTACACTCTAGAACCACCACATAACACCAGTGTCTCCTACACTCCAGAACCACCACTACATAACACCAGTGTATCCTACACTCTAGAACCACCACATAACACCAGTGTCTCCTACACTCCAGAACCACCACTACATAACACCAGTGTATCCTACACTCTAGAACCACCACATAACACCAGTGTCTCCTACACTCTAGAACCACCACATAACACCAGTGTCTCCTACACCCCAGAACCACCACTACATAACACCAGTGTCTCCTACACTCTAGAACCACCACATAACACCAGTGTCTCCTACACTCCAGAACCACCACTACATAACACCAGTGTCTCCTACACTCCAGAACCACCACTACATAACACCAGTGTATCCTACAGTCTAGAACCACCACATAACACCAGTGTCTCCTACACTCCAGAACCACCACTACATAACACCAGTGTATCCTACACTCTAGAACCACCACATAACACCAGTGTCTCCTACACTCTAGAACCACCACATAACACCAGTGTCTCCTACACTCCAGAACCACCACTACATAACACCAGTGTCTCCTACACTCTAGAACCACCACATAACACCAGTGTCTCCTACACTCCAGAACCACCACTACATAACACCAGTGTCTCTACACTCCAGAACCACCACTACATAACACCAGTGTCTCCTACACTCCAGAACCACCACTACATAACACCAGTGTCTCCTACACTCCAGAACCACCACTACATAACACCAGTGTCTCCTACACTCTAGAACCACCATATAACACCAGGGTCTCCTACACTCCAGAACCACCACTACATAACACCAGAGTCTCCTACACTCTAGACCCACCACATAACACCAGTGTCTCCTACACTCCAGAACCACCACTACATAACACCAGAGTCTCCTACACTCTAGAACCACCACATAACACCAGTGTCTCCTACACTCCAGAACCACCACTACATAACACCAGTGTCTCCTACACTCCAGAACCACCACTACAGAACATCAGAGTCTCCTACACTCTAGAACCACCATATAACACCAGTGTCTCCTACACTCCAGAACCACCACTACATAACACCAGTGTCTCCTACACCCTAGAACCACCACTACATAACACCAGTCTCCTACACTCTAGAACCACCACATAACACCAGTGTCTCCTACACTCCAGAACCACCACTACATAACACCAGTGTCTCCTACACTCCAGAACCACCACTACATAACACCAGTGTCTCCTACACTCCAGAACTACCACTACATAACACCAGAGTCTCCTACACTACACTCTAGAGCCACCACATAACACCAGTGTCTCCTACACTCCAGAATCACCACTACATAACACCAGTGTCTCCTACACTCCAGAACCACCACTACATAACACCAGTGTCTCCTACACTCCAGAACCACCACTACATAACACCAGCCTCCTACACTCTAAAACCACCACTTAACACCAGTGTCTCCTACACCCTAGAACCACCACTACATAACACGAGTGTCTCCTACACTCCAGAACCACCACTACATAACACCAGAGTCTCCTACACTACACTCTAGAACCACCACATAACACCAGTATCTCCTACACTCCAGAATCACCACTACATAACACCAGAGTCTCCTACACTCCAGAACCACCACTACATAACACCAGAGTCTCCTACACTCTAGAACCACCACATAACACCAGTGTCTCCTACACTCCAGAACCACCACTACATAACACCAGTGTCTCCTACACTCCAGAACCACCACTACATAACACAAGTGTCTCCTACACTCCAGAACCACCACTACATAACACCAGAGTCTCCTACACTCTAGAACCATATATAACACCAGTGTCTCCTACACTCCAGAACCACCATTACATAACACCAGTGTCTCCTACACCCCAGAACCACCACTACATAACACCAGAGTCTCCTGCACTCTAGAACCACCACATAACACCAGTGTCTCCTACACTCCATAACCACCACTACATAACACCAGAGTCTCCTACACTCTAGAACCACCACATAACACAAGTGTCTCCTACACTCCAGAACCACCACTACATAACACCAGAGTCTCCTACACTCTAGAACCACCACTACAAAACACCAGTGTCTCCTACACTCCAGAACCACCACTACATAACTCCAGGGTCTCCTACACTCCAGAACCACCACTACATAACACCAGTGTCTCCTACATTCCAAAACCACCACTACATAACACCAGAGTCTCCTACACTCTAGAACCACCACATAACACCAGTGTCTCCTACACTCCAGAACCACCACTACATTACACCAGTGTCTCCTATACTCCAGAACCACCACTACATAACACCAGAGTCTCCTACGCTCTAGAACCACCACATAACACCAGTGTCTCCTACACTCTAGAACCACCACTACAAAACACCAGAGTCTCCTCCACTCCAGAACCACTACATAACACCAGTGTCTCCTACACTCTAGAACCACCACATAACACCAGTGTCTCCTACAATCCAGAACCATCACTACGTAATACCAGAGTCTCCTACACTCTAGAACCACCACTACATAACACCAGAGTCTCCTACACTCCAGAACCACCACTACATAACACCAGTGTCTCCTACACTCCAGAACCACCACTACATAACACCAGTGTCTCCTACACTCCAGACCACCACTACATAAACACCAGTATCTCCTACACTCCAGAACCACCACTACATAACACCAGTGTCTCCTACACTCCAGAACCACCACTACATAACACCAGTGTCTCCTACACTCCAGAACCACCACTACATAACACCAGTGTCTCCTACACTCCAGAACCATCACTACATAACACCAGTGTCTCCTACACTCCAGAACCTATTACAAGCACAGGTTCAGACTATTGGCCTGCACACATCTTGCTCTAACACGATAACCAATTAGGAACGACCAAAAAGACAGCACAGTCAATGATTGTACTTCCTTCAGCAAGGCAAGCTGGTGTTTACAAGATGGGCTCTTAATGTTGCAGTTTTATAAATGTAGTGTAAGCACGCCTCTTTGCAGACAGTGATGGAGTGAATGATGGTGAAAGTTTTTCCTTTTCGGGCCACCCTGCCTTGGTGGGCGACTGCCGACGTGTTAATAATAAAAATAATATATATATATGTATATATATATATATATATATATATATATATATATATATATATATATATATATATATATATATATACATACATAGCCTATGTATAATATTTACAGTCATGTAAAATGAGGCAAGTACAAACACAAGACAGTGAGAATCGTTGCGACCAGTTACGAAGGTAAGTTTGCCAAGGCTGCTTCACGAGTGCTCCACATCGCTTCACAGCTTTGGCAGGCTTCCTTGTGATTGGTTGGTTGAACCAAGGTACTGGTGTAAACATGGGTCCCCTGCTCGTTAAATCCTTTGCACCTTTGTTGGTCAGGAGGCAGTGTATATGGGTGTGACATTTGCCAAATATAATGTAACATATTCTTAGCATGCCACACCCCCATCCCAAAAGAGCTCTAATAAGCAGGACTATGCATCCTCCATGGGTAGTGTGCCTCCATAGCATGAAAAACTAATGGAACCTCATTTCCTCTCAGCCATCCAACTTATTAGGTAGTGTTCATCTCAAAGGGACTTCGAAGTCAGGCACAACCTTAGAGCGAGACAGCAGACAGTAGGGCTAGCGTAGGTTGAAGACACTTGTGGACGATAACAAGTGTTTCCTCGTTAAAAAAAAAAATATGGCCAGTTTAATTCACATTTTACTTTATGACCAAATATGGTGATCTGTTTAAGAACATTTTGCAATGCTCCAGCGCAAGTACCAGGACCAGGGCCTCCTTCTCTAAAGTGGAATAAGCCTGCTGATAGGCCTGGTATCTGGATGAATAGTAAGCCACAGGCTGCAGACCTCCCTCACCAGAAGCTTGGAGAACACTGTCCAAATTCACAATTCACAAGCATCAACTTGTAATACAAATGTGTTTGAAAATTCAGGAGACAAAAGTATGGAAGCAGTGCATAAGAAATGTTTACCTCGGTTAAATCTCTCTAGACACTTTCGGGTCCAGCAAAATTTATTCTTATGAATGGGCTATAACAGTTGCGAAGTTTTTGCAAAAATGTCGATAAAATAATTCCCAAGAACCTTTGCAGGGACTTCTTATCCTGAGGAACAGGATAATTTTTAATAGCCAAAACTTTGGCAAAATTAAGTGCTACATTACCTTCTACTTGACCTAAGAAAGTAATAGTAGATTGGCCACAAAATGATTTACTCAGGTTTGTCAGTTAAAATGTTCTGAACCTCTCAAACAGGGATTCAAGACGGGACACATGCTGATCCCACGTACCAGAAACCACAACCATATCGTCCAACTAAGCCACCGTGCTTTCAAGTCCTTTAATAGCTTGATGGATCAATTTTTGAAATATGACAGGTGAGTTCCACATTCTGAATGGGATCACAGTATATTGATAGTGACCTGGAATTATGAAAGAAGAAATCTCCTTTGCCTTATCTGTTGAGGAGATCTGGTTTAGAGACGAAAGGGGCCTTACCCACAAAGTCCAGTAAAGGATCCAAATGTGGAACAGGGTACTCATCCGGTACTGTGACCTCATTCACTTTACGGTAGTCGGTACGCATACAGAATCCTCCATCAGGTTTTTAACAAGGATGCACGGTGAAGACCATGGGTTGGAGAATTCCCCCACCAATCCATGTTCTAACAAAAACGCAACTTCCTGCTGAAATAGCGTCTGTTTTTCAGGATTAGCTCTGCAGGAAGAGAGTTTAATAGGTTTAACAGTTCCTAGGACCACTTTGTGATACCAAGGTTGCACTTTATCGGAACATTTGAAAATATGTCAGGATAGGTTTGCAGAAGGGTAGTTAGTGTTTCTACTTGGTCTTCTGCAAGTCCCGACATTATAGGGCGAGGATCCTGGAGAATGGCCGAGTTAGAGAGCCTGATGTGAATCTATGGAATTGGGCACAGGGAATCAGGGTTGTCCATAGGGTCAGAGACAGAGGACAAAGTCATTACTGGGACCTTAAGTGGTTTAAAGAATAATTTAACCTGATTAATATGGTAAACTTTACCCACATTGAATTTATCAAGAGGTGCTATAACGTAGGTCCCATAAAACTTGCTCTCAATCTTTGACCAGGCGCTGGTTCCTGGATGAACACCTTGTCTCCTGGATTAAAAGAGCAAAATTTAGAAGTTTTGTCGTATCTCTGTTTCATGTTGTTTTGAGTGGATATTATGTTGGCCTTAGTCAGCTGATGGCTCAAGTGTAATTTTGATAAAGGCTCGTATGGTGTTTTGCAGGCGTCCTCTCTCATCCATCCATCCTTGGGGATTAGTAGGGGGCTTCTCGCATCATGCCCAACAATCAGCTCAAAAGGACTGTACCCCGTTGATTCCTGCACAGTTTGTCTCATTGTGAACAGCAACAGAGGAAGCGATTCATCCCAGTCTGTAGGGAAATGCATGCAATATGTACGCATCATAGTTTTCAAGGTTTGGAGAAGCCTTTCCAAGGCGCCTTGGAACTGAGGATGATACGTTGTGCACAGTGTTTTTTTATTATTATTATTAATTCCTAGCCAAGTTAAAGCTTGTCTGAATGATTTTGCTGTAAAATTAGTGCCCTGTTACTCTGGACAGACTGGGGGAATGCAAAAGTGAGAAGTAAATTTAATGCAGGCTTTAAGAATCGCTATAATGTTGACACTACGCATAGTTACTGTCTCAGGATACCAAGTACTTTTAGAAGACTAGTAAACACATAATGATTACCTGACTTGGGTTTTGGTAATGGCTCTACACATTCGATAATTAGGTCCACAGAAGACTGTCCATTAGCGGGTATGGGACAAGGTGGTTCGGGTTTAACGCACTCCAGGACGATCACCGCCGCCCCTCCACTGCTTCAGCCCTCGCAACTGCCCCAGCCCTGGCCACCGCCACCGCCACCGCCCACGCCACCGTCCCCGCCACCGCCCCCGCCACCGCCCCAGCCCTGGCCACCGCCACAGCCACTGCTACCGTCCCTGCCACCGCCCCCGCCACTATCATGTGGGGTTCGAACACGTGGATAGGGTAAAGTAATACTCACGTAGGCTGGTAGTACGTATATTACGGATAATGTGGGTAGCGCCCAAACAGCCGTAACCTTGTCTCCTTGCTCACTCTCGTAACACTGACCGCCCACAGTACCCATATGTGAGGGGGTCTTTGAATACTGCTGTGGTCAGCACAATATGAATACAGACAGTGACTCAGGCAGAGACGGTTGGTAGTAAGTCATCTACTGGTACACTGGTTACTGGTAACTGGTTACTACTACTGAGAGCTCGGCGACGCTAACGTATGTCATCCCGACATACAACTAATACAAACTAGAGATGGCAGGTATACGGCTTGGGCTGATTCTATACAATGTCAAAGTACACAACAATTAAACATTATAACATCCATAAGTAGAACATTGGAATGGAAGCTTATGTAACTGAAACTGTAATGCAATACAAGGTATAATATAGCACAACTCATCGAATGAAACTCAACGTTGGGATTACACAGTGGAAGTGATAAAAAAAATTTGATCGATCGATCTGTATTCATGTGATCTACGGATTCTGAGGAAGGAATATATACAAAGAAAGAGTGTTTAACAGAAAGGCAGATTCGGTGCACTCAAATCTAGATTTGTTAACTCTCAGAATGCGGAGAGAACATGAACACAAAAAAAAAATTCTTGAATACTAATAATGTTGATCATGTAATTATTCATCTATACAGGTTATTTACATTTAACCCCAACTCTGCTAGGGTAAGACTGACATATGCAGAATGGGTGTCATCTCTGGGAGGATCAAACTCTGTAGCACTGGCTAACTCATGCTGTATTTGAGGCAAATCTGAATTGGAAGTTACAAATGATACTTGAGGATTTCTCAATACCTGTTGTGTTACGTAGGGAATAACGACATTCAGGTTGATCGTCTGACTGAGTATCAGAGGAAGAGAGTACAGGATCAGGAGGATTGTTAGAGTCTGTCACATTAGTCTGGGTTGGAACATCATTATCATCACATACTAACTTCATATGATCTAAATGCGATTCTTTATACTGACCAGTACTAATCTCTCTAACCTTATACTTATTACCAGTGATATGTTCAACTACTCGATAAGGACCAACAAACTTTTGATCAAGCTTTGGCATTGCAGACGTTTTGTTAAAGTTAGTCAGCATAACTCTCGAACCCTACTTTGATTTTGGATGGCTTTGCTCGAGTGTTTGCGACTCTTGTAAATTCTGCTGTTGATTTATGAAGTGTTTCACGATTCTTCTAAAAACACTTTGAGCTAAGCTGGTACGAGTTGCTATGAAATCATCAGGGTTGTAATTTGGTTTCGGATTAGAATATAACAACTCATAAGGCAAACGTTTATCTACACCGTTCAATGCATAATGTGGAGTGTCACCTATAGAAACATTGTAAGCAGAATTTATAGCACACTGCACGATCAGGTATAACTTCATCCCAAGTTTCACTGTTGGGATTGATAGTGGCTCTCAAGACATTCAAGTACTTTCTTATTGGTTCATTCCGCTAACCCATTGCTGGCAGGATGATGAGGACAATGGTGGATTTAGAGATCTTGTACAAGGTGCACAAATTTCAAGAATCTCATTACAGAATTCACCTCCATTATCTGTTACTAGGGACTTAGGGTGGTATGCCTGCAGATAAATGCGTTCTTTAAACGCTTTAGCTACTGTCTCGGCAGTCTTATCTGCAATAGGAACTAACTCACAATATCTGGTGAAATGGTCTACCATAACACACAGATGTTTGTTGCCTTGGAGGGAACATTGGAAATTAGTTAACAAATCTAGTGCAACTCTTTCCCAAGGTTCGCTAGTGGTTGGATATACTTGGATTGGATTAGGACCATTAGCGTTACCTTTATGTGCATGCAGACACTACATTTCTTAACATACTCAGAAATATCAGTTGCCATACGAGGCCAAAAGTATTTCAATCTGGCTTGTTTTACTGAACGATCCATACCAGGGTGTGCAACACCTGGTACATCATGAACTAGCTGTAAGGCTACATTCACTAGTGACTGTGGAATTACTAACTGGTATACTCTTCTGCTAGGAGTACCCAACTCGACTGTTCGATACAGTAATTCTTGGTTCATGACAAAGTCACTGATGGGTGCTGGTGGCTTCACAGTCAGAATAAGATCTTCCTGGAGCAGAAATCGAATCACACCAGACCACATGGGATCTGTTCGTTGAGCATACTTTACATCTTCAGCACTAAATGGAGGGCTGCAGTTACTATACAACATGTCGCGATAAGGCATCTGCGACTACATTTGACTTGCCAGGTAAATGCTCAAAGGTGGGATTGAACTCTTGGATAGTCAAGGTCCATCTGGCTAACCTTCCAGTAGGTTGTTTGTTCTGGAATAAAGGTATCAGTGGAGCATGGTCTGTCAAGACATGAACAGAGTACTGATAAATAATGTCTCGGAAGTGCTTTAAAGACCATACTATTGCTAAAGCTTCTTGCTCAGTTACTGTATAATTACATTCAGCCTTCGTAAGTACTCGGATAGCAAATGCAACTGCATTGTACTTGCCATCGGTCTTCTGAGCTAGTACAGCACCTATGCCAATTGAACTAGCATCAGTTGTCAGATAGAAGGGCTTAGAAAAAATCTGGAAATTTCAAAATTGGAGCAGATGTTAGCTTTTCTTTTAGAGTTTGGAATGCTCTTTCTTGACGGAAGGTCCAAACAAAAGGAGCATCTTTCTTAAGCAACTCAGTTAGAGGAGCAGCTATGGAAGAAAAATTGGCAATGAAAGATCTATAAAAACCTGCTAAGCCCACAAAGGATCTTATGGCATCAGCATTTTGGGTGTTGGAAATTTAGTACTGAGTTACTTTATTTTTGGGCAGTCGAAAACCCCCCCCTAGGGGGGCTACTGACCAAAAAAACTTTAAATTTTTGATTGAAAAATTGACATTTAGACGTTTGATCTTTAAATGGGTTCTTCAAGCTTACCAATATAATCAAATCTTTTTCAATGTGTATCCACGTTTTCTAAAAAGTCCCAAATTTTTTTTCCCCCCCTTTTTTTTGGGAAAAAAAGGGGGCCCCCCCCCGGGAAAATTTTTTTGGGAAAAAAAAAAAAAATTTTTTTTCCAAAAAAAAGGGGTTCCCTTTTTCCAAAAGGGGGAAAATTTTTCCAATCCTTTTTTTTTTTTTTTTAAAAAAAGGGCCCGGGGGGGGAAAAAAAAATTTTTTTTTTAAAATTTTAAAAGGGGGAAAAAACCAAAAAAAAAAATTTTTTTTTTTTTTTTAAAAAAAACCCCCTTATTAAAACCCTTTCCTTTTTTACGGGTTTTTTCCCCCTTTTTTCCTTTTTGGGAAAGGGGAAAAAAGGGCCCCCCCCAAAAAAATAAAAAAAATTTTTTTTAAAAATTTTTTTGGGGGTTAAAAAAAGGGGGTTTTTTAAAAAAAAAATTTTTTAAAAATTAAAAAAATTTTTTAAAAATTCCCAAAAAAAAATTTTTGGAAAAAAGGGGGGGTTTTTTAAAAAAAAAAAAAAATTTTTTACAAAAAAAACCCCCCCCCAAAAAAAAAAAACTTTTTTGTTTAAAAAAATTTGAAAGTTTTTTAATTTTTGGGGTTTTTTTAAAACTACAAAAAAACCCAATTTTTCCCCTTTTTAAAAAAAATTTATAAAAATTCCCAAAAAAAAAAATTTTTTTTTTTTAAATTTAAAAAAAAAAGGGCCAAAAAAAAAAATTTAAAAAAGGGAAAAAACCTTTGGGGGGGAAAAATTTTAAAAAACCCCAAAAAAGGGGAAAAAAAAAGGGGGGAAAAAGTCCCCCCGGGGGGAAAAAAATTTTTCCCTTTTTTAAAACCCCTTTTTTTAAAAACCCCCCCAAAAGGGGGGGGGTTTTTTTTTTTTAAAAAAATTTTCCCCCTTCCCCCCCCCCTTTTTTTTTTGGGGGGGGGGGGGGTTTTTTAAGGGAAATTTTTGGGTTTTTGGGGGGGGAAAAAACCCTTTTTGGGGGGGGGGAAAAAAACAAAAAATTTTGGAAAAGGGGGGGATAAAAACCCCAATTTTTCCCCCCCCCCTTTTCCCCCCCCGGGGGGGGGGGGGGGTTTTTTAAAAATTTTTTTTTAAAAAAAAGGGGTTTTTTAAAAAAAAAAAGGGGGGGAAAATTTTTTTTGGGGGGGTTTTTTCCCCCCAAATGGGGGTTTCCCCGGAAAATTCCCCCCCCGGGGGTTTAAAACCCCAAATAAAAAAAATTTTAAAAAGGGGGAAAAAAAAAACCCCCCGGGGGGTTTTTGGGGGGGGTTTTAAAAAATTTTTTTTTTTTAAAAAAATTTTTTTTAAAATTTTTTTTAAAAATTTTCCCCAAAAAAGGGAAAAAAAAAATTTTTTTCCCCTTTTTGGAAAAAAACCCAACCCGGGGGGAAAAAAACCCCCCCCCCCCCCCAAAAAAAAAAAAAAAAGGGTTTAAAAAAATTTTTTTGGGCCCCCCTTTAAAAAATTTTAATTTCCCTTTGCAGGGATAGGCTCAGCACTCAAGGTATCAGACGTCCTCGGACACTTGAAAGGGAACGGACACTATCTTGCAAGCCCGAAGTTTGGGGAGGAAAAACAGACCCGGGGTGACAGGATCATCAGTGCCTGACCCCCTTGGGGCCTACTGGAAAATGCACTGGGGGCCCCCCCGGGAAGGGGCTTAATTCGATTTTCATACCTGCGGGAGTATGGGGAGAAACTCGGATCCCAAACTGGTAACCCCAAAATGGTACCATAAGTCATCAATTTGGGCATTCCATCGATAAGGGGCGAGCACAATGTGTAAGTCTCGCTTTGGGAAACCAAAAACCCCGTAGAAGGGTCACCAGGGAAAGTATTAGGTCGAAAAAACAAGGAAGGAAGCATTTAATTCCCCCCTACCTTTTGGATAGAAAAGGTTGGGGGGGCCAACCCTCACACGCTGGGGGAGAACCGCTCCCCACTAAGGGAGGGCACATGTCGGTTTCTACGAGAAGGACATGTCGTAACTGCTTAAACCTTAAACAAACTAGACCCAAAAATTTTTGACTTTCGCACCAAATCCCCTGAACTCACCAGGGGAAAATAAAACTGGTCGAAAAACAAGGAAGGAACCGTGAAAACCCCTACCTTGGATAGAAAAGGTTTTGGGGAAATCCGCCCCCGGGCATCGGGGAGAACCCGCTACCCCCACCCAAGGGAGGGCACAAAAGTCGGTTCTACGAGAAGGACAAGTCGGTAAAAATTTGGGTTTTTTTCCTTTTTTTTAAAAATAGAATAATAAATATTAATTGCCACCCAAAAAAATGGAAAAAAGAAGGGCGATTTTTGAAAGATGCTTGAATTTTATATTTTTGGTTTGCATTTTAAAAATGGCCAAAAAAAAGGGGGTTTTTTCCCAATCCCCGAAAAGAAAGGCCATTATAAAATTTCCATCCCAGGGGCAGGGGGAAAGTGAAACAAAAGGGGGTTTATCAGAAAAAAAAATTCCCCTTCTCCCCCAAAAACCCTTAAGGCTTTCAAAGGAATTTTGAACTGGTTAACTTTAAAAATTACATTGAAAATGGAGGTTTTTAAAAATGGGGTTTTCTCGAATTCCCCCCCGAATTGGGAAAAAATGAACCCCCGGTTTGGTTTTTTTTGGAATTGGGAAAAATGAAACCCGGTTCGGTTATTTTGAGAAAACCCCGAATTTTAGTTTCCTCTACGGGGTCTGGGGTTGGAACGGCCCCGGAAAGACCTAGAGTAAATGAAGGGTTTTAAGACATTGCACTCAGATGTTCAAGTCCATGTATTCTATGATAAGTACCGTAGGGGAAAATCCTTTTACTCATCATCATACAAGGTCTCTTTGGTTTAAATATCAGGACAATTAATTGCAATTTTGGCCACGGAAACCACAGCTTAACAAGTCTGCCCACTATGGGTTTTCTGAATGTAAATATGAATAAACGAGGGTTTTTAACGACTCTGAAAAATGGTTTTTTGGTGATCGCGGAAAATGGTTTTAAAGACCCCGATTTTTTCTCTGTGGGGGCCAAAAAAAGAGGTTTTTGCAGACTGAAAAGGGATAGTGTGACATAAATTTTGGGTACATGGGAAAGTACCCCGGGGGCACAAGGAACGTCATGATTTAAGGGTGTAATGGTTCCATCGTCACATTTTTGGGGGATGAGCCTCTTAACACACACGGAAGCAGGGGGAAATTTGTTTTTGATTGCTCCAAAAAACGCTATTTAAACAAGGCGAAAATTTTGAAATTTGGTTTTGCCTCCTTTAGGGGGAAAAGCTGAGGACTTGGGCCCGAATTTATAAAAGATGAAAAAGTTTGTCCAAACTAACGCAAATTCCTCAACGATTCATTACTCATGGGTGTAGCAAAAAACTATTTTCCCCAAGAAAAGACCAAATGGATCAGCTTTTTTACGGGAAAAGGAAAGAACGAACCCAATTCCTCATATTGTGAAAATTAGAAAGATTCCTGAAGTCACGATATCGGGAATTGTGGCATGCAAAGAGTAGTAACCTTTATTGGGCGCTGTACACACCCTCATTTACAGGCTATCCCCCCCCAAACCCAGCAAAACCAGGTTGTAAGATTGGGATGGGGCCCCCGTTCAACGTGACGGGTCTACCCAAAAAAAGGTGGGTTGGCAACGCAGAGGTTATGTGGATCCCGCTTCCGGGTTGCCTTGCTTTCCCATTCAGAGTGGTTGAAGGGTTGTATCTTGTGGCTTTTTTTTCTGTTTTTGCTTACCGGGGAATGCACTATACTTTATGTCAAGGGAAAATAATTGCTGTTTAAATTGGTAAAGGAAAATATAAGTTTTTACTTTTTCTACTGTTTTTATTTGCTCCCATTACACCTGGGAAAAAGGCCTTTAAAATCCTAGGTTGAAATTTGGGGGGCCTGCCCGGGAGCTGGGTGGACTTAGAGAAACGGTTGAGCTTAGGGTAAAGCTTGTACAGGAACATTGTGTAGCTTGCTGTCTCGCTTCGCTTTACAAATTTTGCGTGTCAGTTGCTTATGATCAGCCTTGCTATTGTGTGATCGTTCAACAGCTCGCTACTAGCTTGTTCAGTGTGCTCGCTTCGCTACGGTCAATCTTGTGTGCAGTCGGCTTTGCTTGTATGCGTATTCTGGCAATCGTACTGTGCATAGCTAAGCGTGTTCTGCAAATTAACGTGTTACGTTGGGGTATTCGTACTGTGCATAGCGAATAACTTATGCCACCTAGACGAGTCAGACGCCTGGTGTCGGCATATACTTTGCATAACCTACCTAAATTGTCCCTACAGCGTTGTTGGCAAATTGCTCGTTCCATTGGCATTCCCTATAACGCACTCTCACAGCTGCGCAACTGCGTTCACTTATTGCTGACAAACTTATTGAAGAAGAGATGGCACATCAAACTCCTCCCTCTACGGGAGCTGGGGCAAAAACTCTTATGTTCTCGCATGAGGAAATGATACACCTACGGAGCAAAATGGTCAGTATAGTGCAGCTGGGTTGTCTCGAAGGTGAATCAGCGTCGTTGGCACTTGAGCGGCAAAATCACGCTGGAGCAAACTAGGGAACAGAGAGCATTCGCAAGGGAAGAAATTTGATAGGGAAAGAGGAAAGGAGGCAGTTTTCGCATTCTGTAAACGATTTCAGTTTATCAAAAAGCAGTACAGCTTGTTCCCCCGCTTCAATGAGGCCGAACACAGAGCAATTTTTCGAAAGCTTCGAAAATCAGGCTCGAGCCTTGAGGTGGCCGGAACAGCACTGGGCAGCGTTGGTTCATACAGCATTATTGGGTAAGGCACAGGAATTTACGTCGGTATTAAATGACGCTGAATTTTCTGATTATCAAGTAGTGAAGACCACAGTGTTGGGAGCATATACGTGTATCCCAGCCAAATATCGTAAGACCTTCAAATTGAACAGGCGGCAGCTTGGTCAATCCCTGGTGGACTTTGTGAGACAGCAAACCAAAGCTTTTACCAGCTGGTATAAAGCAAGTGGTGTCTCTACCTTTGAGGATCTGGTGCAGCTTATTCTGATTGATAACCTGCTGGAGTCTGTGGGACCAGAGGTTCGAGTCTTTCTGCAGGATCGTGACTTAACCACTGCATTGGAGGCAGCCAGGTTGGCTGATACCTTCGAAACTAACCGCTCCTTGTCCGAGCGGTCCCGTCTCTCTTTTCAACAGCCTGGCATCAGCAGAGATCGTCAACCTTGGAGAATGAAGTGCCAGCCGGAGGGAGAACGTCTACGTCAGCCAACTAAACCACCTGGTGAGCCACGCTTCTCAACATATGGTCTACCTGCGGAGAGGCAAACTACTCATGGTGCATCTCGACAACAGTATCCAGAGAGACACCAGCCAGAACGACACCATTTGCAACGTCAACAGGGAGTAAAGGGCAAACCTGTCGTCTGCTTCAGGTGCAATAAAGTAGGTCACATCAGTTCCAACTGCCCCCAAAAACCTCAACCCATTGGGAAAATCTCTAATATCCCTAGTAACATGTCCCCTAGAGAAGTAGAAAAAGGTATGGCCCCTTATTATTGCGAAAGTCTTATTTCCCTTCAGGAAAACTCAGAACCAACTAAAGTAAATACCTTTAGAGATACTGGAGCATATTGCTCACTTGTCAGAGAAGGAATATTACCCCTTTCAGAGAATACTTCTTTGAATTCCTCAGTTTTATTGGAAGCCTTTGGAGGAGCTATATATTCTGTTCCTTTGCATAAAATTTATGTACAGTGCAAATATTACACTGGGTACTTGACTGTAGGTGTCTCAAAAGGATTTCCCATGAAAAATGCCATGTTATTACTGGGTAATAACATTACTACTGTTAGTTCGTGTCCTGAACCTATAATGATTAATTCTTCTCCGGTGTTGGCCATAACTCGGGCAAACATCCAAGGGTTGTCTGGAGAGAATGTTGACCTATCCTTGGACGACTCCGATCTCGGAATAGCCACATTGTTTTACGAGGAAAACTGGCCAGAGCCTCGTAGATCAAGTGAACAGACCCCGATCAAGCCTTCCTATTCCCAGGTTGCAGGATTGCCAGATGTCTCTGTTTCCATGCCCGAGGGACTGTCCTTCCGGGAGGAACAACGAAAGGACCCTTCTTTAAAATTCGCTTTTGAGGCAGCCATGGGTAAATCCTCTTTGGGTCATCCAGTCAAGTATGAAGTTAAAAATGATTATTTGGTCTGCACTGAGACTGGTAAGGAGATAGAGGGCCGGCAATTATACGACAGGTTAGTGGTTCCAACCAAGTATAGACCTCAGATATTAAATATAGCTCATAATACGTCATTAGGAGGTCACTTAGGAATTACAAAAACCTTGTATAGAATCACAACACAAGGCTTATGCGTTGGACGCTCAGGCTGCAGCCCTACAACATAAAAATTAAATATATTGCCGGCAAAGAAAATGTGTTGGCAGACTCTTTGTCAAGAGTCTAGTTTAATATTTTATTTAGGTTAGGATGTATTTGTGGTAACCCCCTTTCAAGCTCTTTTTTTTATCCCCTGATGTGGGTTTTTTTTTTAGTGAGGGGATACGGGCTACCGTCCGCTTGTATCTTGGACCTATGTTGGCCTATCTGACTGCTGTCTCACTCTAAGTTTAGGGTTTGGCTTTGGTCACTAGGAAAGCTGAGCTCTATCTAAGAGTTGGATGGTGGAGAGGATAGGCGGTCCCATTATTTTGTGCCATGGCGGCACGGTTACCACTGGGAGGTGGCAGCCTAATCCTGAGCCTTCTCGGGGGTGGGGGTGTGGCATGCAAAGAGTACGTAACCTTTATTCGGCGCATGTACACACCCTCATTTACAGGCTATTCTCCCCCAACCAGCGAACCAGGTTGCTAAGAGTTGGTGATGGGGCCCCATCGTTCAACTAGTGACCAGGTTCTAGCCAATAAGAAGGTGGGATTGGCAATCGCAGAGGTTATGTGGATACCGCTCTCCTGTCTGCCCTTGTCATTCCCATTCTAGAGCTGGTTGAAGCACGGTCTGCTATCTTGTGGCTTCTATTTCTGCTTTGCTTACCGTGGAGTGCACTATACTTATCACTGTACATAGTGTACATATTGCTGTTATAAATTGGTGAAGGATAATATAAGTCTAAACTTTTTCTACTGTGTTTATTTGCTCCCATTACACCTGGGATAACAGGCCTTTGAAATCCTAGGTTGTAATAGAGATCAACAACGTGAACAGCAGCAGGGGATCGATGAAGAGCTTCTTTAGCAAGTCTGATAAGACTTTCCTCTGAAGGAGGACCTTCAACTAGAGCACCAGCACAAGAACGAATGGCAGTAAACCATGCTTCAAGACTATGTACATGGCCATTGAATAAATGTAAGGCATCAAGGGTATCACGAGTAAAACTATAGTGTCTCAGTGTCTGGGTCGGTCTGTCAGTCGCTAAGGAATTGTGAGGACTGATGACAGGAGCAGCAGTAGCCTGAGAGGTCTGAGTGTCGACATTCACTAAAGTATCACTTGACGGTATGTGAGACATAATGGCGAAGAAGTTGCAGGAGAACAAATAAGGCAAAAATAATGAACAATAAAAATGATACAAAATGCTAGAATTGAAATAAAAGAGATGCAACTAATTCTGCAGAAGTAATAAAAAATGTCTAAGATACACTGCAAGAGGAAGGACAACTCAATGTAAAGGACTATTGGCCAAGAAAAAAAAATACATTGAAATATACAAGTAAAAATATTACTGGAGACTGAATTAAATGCAAAATGAGCTGTCTTTACTCTTGCTAATAAAGGAATTAATTAATAAAATTTGAAATGAATGTAAAAAGTATAAAATAAAATTACTAAATTGTATGCAACGAGAGATAACTGGGAAATTTAAATATTTTCTAAGAATGCATAAACAAAATTAAAATATAATGCAAAGATAACATCAGGAAAATAAATAAAATGAAAAAACAAGACTCAAACAATAATGAACTGAGAATAATAATGCATAAAAATATCAATAAAAGAAAATAATTCACTGCAGAACAAGTGCAACAAAATAATTCACTGCAGAACAAGTGCAACAAACTAATTCACTGCAGAACAAGTGCAACAAAATAATTCACTGCAGAGCAAGTGCAACAAAATAATTCACTGTAGAACAAGTGCAACAAAATAAGGTGTAGAAATAATCACTGCAATAATAAAGTCTCACTGGGAAAACTCAGGTTAAATAATAAAATAAAAATATGAAGAAAAAACTGATTGAACACTTTAACTCTTAATTGTAAATTAGACAAAACAATTTACTCAAACAGAGTAAAGAAAACACTTTACGTTAAAAGTAATTGAAATTACATCAAGAGTGAATTTGTTCAAAGAAACATGAACAATATGAATAAAAATAAAACAAAGGAACAAAACAAAAGTTTAACACTTACAAGTGGCGGGGCACACAACACTTAATCACGTATTCATTATTTTAGTATATTCTTACAACAAAATCTTGCTGTGACTGATACGACAAAAATTTCCTGGCAAAAATAATGGTACACAAGTCTGCGAAAAAATTAGAGGAATGAGACACTGCTGGCATACGAAAAAAGGCGCACATAGAAATAAATGGATAATTTGGTATACTGGGGTGAATATCACTGCATGAAATACAGTGACAATTACTGGAGAATACAACGCTGAAAGAATACAATAAAAAAAATGAATCACTTCACACAGAGTGACTGACTGATACACTACACAATAATACTTACTACAGACAGAGAGTAGCATAAAAAAAACACAGATAAAAATATATGAGATGAGTGAATACCACTGAAAAATATTGCAAAAAAAAAATGAGTCAAAGAAACATTGAGTCTACACTGAAAACACAAGGTTTAGAGTACACAAGAAATTCACTATAAATGTCTCACACACGCAAATGTCTTTAAATGCAAGAAAAATGTCTCTAAACAGAAAATTATCACTGAAGTCTGTAGTAGTCGACGGTGATGACTGGTGATGAGGAAGGTTGTCCTGCGCGGTGATGACGCCGACACTCACACTGTTGTCGTGAAGAAATGCGCTTTCTCGGTGAACTCACATAACTGGCTTTATCGGTGGCGCTCAGCTACAATCTCTTGACCAATTACGTGAGCCAAAACAGTTCTAGGACCCGGTACAAGGGTGCAAACAACCACAGGTAGATGAGGTGGGTGGCTGGTGGTGGGTGGTTGGTGGTGGGTGGGTGGAGGGAGAGTGTATAGCGGTGGGTGAGGTGGTGACTCTCGCTGGCGCTCTGGTGCGCACTCCACTCACTACCCACGAAGGTGGCTTGATAAGCCACTATGCCACAGGGATGGTGAAGACCACTCTTAGCATCCAACAGGGAGCACAAAGCAATATGAAAATACTTCAGAGGAACTTGCGTGGCTTACTTCTCTCTCTCAGCTGGGTTAGAAGCTGGGTTGGCTGACTGACTTAACCCACGAGAATGGCTGACTGGAAGACGAGTAACGATGCACACAGCACGGAGGAGCAGGTGGATGACAGGAGACAGGCTGGATGATAGGCTGACTGGCGTTCACTTCCACAGTCTGGCTTACTGACTGGCTTAATTGCAAAATCCGGGTCAACCCCTCAGAGATTGAAGCAATTAGCACACGAACTAAGCCAGGAAGCTTGAAACAGCTGCAACAGGCTTGCAGGTTACAGGGTGGAGGTTGTGAGGGGAGCGAGTAGCTGGAGTGGGTGAGACGGTTCACCTTTGACCCGCCGGCTACTCACAAACAGTCTTCTAACGTCTTGAAATACCCGTAAAAACTTAAATCCACGCTCCACACCGGTGCCACCATTTATCATGTGGGGTTCGAACACGTGGATAGGGTAAAGTAATACTCACGTAGGCTGGTAGTATGTATATTACGGATAATGTGGGTAGCGCCCAAACAGCCATAACCTTGTCTCCTTGCTCACTCTCGTAACACTGACCGCCCACAGTACCCATATGTGAGGGGGTCTTTGAATACTGCTGTGGTCAGCACAATATGAATACAGACAGTGACTCAGGCAGAGACGATTGGTAGTGAGTCATCTACTGGTACACTGGTTACTGGTAACTGGTTACTACTACTGAGACCACCGTCCCCTCCACCGCCACCACCCCAGCCCTGTCCACCGCCACCGCCACCATCCCCGCCACCACCGCCATTACTACAAGAAGAACCAGTCAGTCACACCTGCAACAGTAACATCACTCCATGCTGTAAGAAAACTAACAGTACACAACATTATCAAGCAAACATTGTTCAACAAACACACATCAACTTAGAAAATATATAAGTCAGAACACGCACAAGTGTGTCCTATTTGACAATGGCTCCACTTAATCAATTATCTTCTGGAAATGGTAATATTTCTAGCTAAATTTTCAGGATAAAGAAAGATTTTGCATGGAAAACCCAGTTTTTTAATACAATTTGTCTCAAAATTATTATACTGAGCAAATGTTCATAAAATGTTCATAAAACCTCAACATTTTATGAAGATCTGTTTTAGTTACCTTTTTCTTCTCTTCTTTTTTTTTTTTGAATGTTTTAATATTTTTGTCCATTTTAACAATTAACAAACGCAATTTACTTCTAGTCTTTTATTCGTACCTTCCAAAAAATGGTTCGCGTTCGTGATTTTGGATTATTATTTTTTTTTTTTAGTATTAGAATAAACCTGAGCGAAGTTGTTTACTCCAAAATAATGTTATCTAAAATGTTTGTGTTCTTATCTAAAATGTCTTCAGTACTATAGTTCAGTGACTCACTAACACACTAGTGTAGGTACAAGTGTAGTAACAAGCTCACAGCCTCACTAACACACTAGTGTAGGTACAAGTGTAGTAACCAAGCTCACAGACTCACTAACACACTAGTGTAGGTACAAGTGTAGTAACCAAGCTCAGTGACTCACTAACACACTAGTGTAGGTACAAGTGTAGTAACAAGCTCACAGCCTCACTAACACACTAGTGTAGGTACAAGTGTAGTAACAAGCTCATCGACCACACAACCACTAGTGTTAGGATACAAGTGTAGTAACAAGACTCACAGACTTCACTAACACACAGTGTAGGTACACGTGTAGTAACAGAGCTCACAGACTCACTAACACACTATTGTAGGTACAAGTGTAGTAACCAAGTGCCTCACAACTCACTAACACACTAGTGTAGGTACAAGTGTAGTAACCAAGCTCACAGACTCACTAACACACTAGTGTAGGTACAAGTGTAGTAACAAGCTCACAGCCTCACTCAACACACTATGTATGTACAAGTGTAGTAACCAAGGTTCATGAACCTCACTAACACACTATGTAGTACAAGTGTAAGTAACCAAGCTCACAACATCACTAACACACAAGTGTAGGTACAAGTGTAGTAACAAGCTCACAGACTCCTAACACACTAGGTAGGTACAAAGTGTAGTAACCAAGCACACATACTCACTAACACACTGTGTATGTACACGTTAGTAACCAAGCTCACAGATCACTAACACACAGTGTAGGTACAAGTGTAGTAACCAAGCTCACAGGCTCACTAACACACTAGTGTAGGTACAAGTGTAGTAACCAAGCTCACAGACTCACTAACACACTAGTGTAGGTACAAGTGTAGTAACCAAGCTCAGTGACTCACTAACACACTAGTGTAGGTACAAGTGTAGTTAACAAGCTCACAGCCTCACAAACAACCCTAGTGTAGTACAAGTGTAGTAACAAGCTCAACAGACTCACTAACACACCTAGTGTAGGTACAAGTGTGTAACCAACTCAGTGACTCACTAAACACACTAGTGTAGGTACAAGTGTAGTACCAAGCCACAGCCCTCTCTGACACAAATAGTGTAGGTACAAGTGTAGTAACCAAGCTCAGTGACTCACTAACACACTAGTGTAGGTACAAGTGTAGTAACCAAGTTCAGTGACTCACTAACACACTAGTGTAGGTACAAGTGTAGTAACAAGCTCACAGCCTCACTAACACACTAGTGTAGGTACAAGTGTAGTAACCAAGCTCAGTGACTCACTAACACACTAGTGAGGTGACAAGGGTGTAGTAAACGAAGCTCACAGCTCTCTGACACACTAGTGTAGGTACAAGTGTATGTAACCAAGTTAGTGACTCACTACACACTAGTGTCGGTAACAGTGTAAGTAACAAGCTCACAGCCTCACTAACACACTAGTGTAGGTACAAGTGTAGTAACCAAGCTCAGTGACTCACTAACACACTAGTGTAGGTACAAGTGTAGTAACAAGCTCACAGACTCACTAACACACAAGTGTAGGTACAAGTGTAGTAACCAAGCTCACAGCCTCACTAACACACTAGTGTAGGTACAAGTGTAGTAACCAAGCTCACAGCCTCACTAAAAACCCCCCAACATTTTTAAGTGAAGTACAAGTGTAGTACAAGGCTCACCAGACTCACAACACACTATGTAGGTAGCAAAGTGTAAGTAACAAGCTCACAGACTCACTAACACACTAGTGTAGGTACAGAGTGTAGTAACCAGAGCTCACAGACTCACTAACACACTATGTAGGTACAAGTGTAGTAACCAGCTCACAGGACTCACTACCACACTAGTGTAGGTACAAGTGTATCTAACCAAGCTCACAAGCTCACTACACACTAGTGTAGTACAAGTGTATGTAACAACTCACAGACTCACTAACACACTAGTGTAGGTAACAAGTGTATGAAACAAGCCACAGACTCACTAACACACTAGTGTAGGTACAAGTGTAGTACCAAGCTCACAGACTCACTAATCACACTATCTAGGTACAATGTGTAGTAACTAAGCTCACAGACTCACTAACAACTAGTGAAGGCACAAGTGTAGTAACCAAGCACAAAACAGACTCACTAACACACTAGTGTAGGTACAAAGTGTAGTCACCAAGCTCCACAGACTCACTAACACACTAGTGTAGGTACTAAGTGTCGTAACAAGCGCACGAGAGCTCACTAACACACTAGTGTAGGTACAAGTGTAGTAACCAAGCTTCACCAGCTCACAACACACTATGTAGGTACAAGTGTAGGTAACCAAGCTCAGTGACTCACTAACACATAGTGTTAGGTACAAGAGTAGTAACAACTCACAGACTCACTAAACACACTATGTAGTACACAGTGTAAGGTAACATGCTCACAGACTCACTAACTACACTAGTGTAGGTACAAGTGTAGTAACAAGCCCACACCCTCTAAACCAAACTAGGTAGGTACCAAGTGTAGTAACAAGCTCAACCAGACTCACTAAGACACTAGTGTAGTACAAGTGTAAGTACAAGCTCACAGAACACACTAACGACACAGTGAGGTACAAGTGTAGTAACCAAGCTCACAGACTCACTAACACACTAGTGTAGGTACAAGTGTAGTAATCAACCTTCACAACTCACTAAACACACTAGTGTAGGTACAAGTGTAAGTACGCAAGCTCACAGGCCTCACTAAACACACTAGTGTAGGTACAAGTGTATAACAAGCTCACAAAGAACTCCACTAACAACACAACACACTAGTGTAGGTACAAGTGTAGTACAAGATCCAGACTCACTAACACACTAGTGTAGGTCAAGTGTATAACTAAGATCATGACTCACTAACACCAAGTGGTAGTACAAGTGTAGTAACAAGCTCACAGACTCACTTACACACTAGTTAGTAAAAGTGTAGTAACAACTCACAGACTCACTAACACACTAAGTGTAGGTACAAGTGTATAAATCCAAGCTCACAGCCTCACTAACACCTATGAAGGTACAAGTGTAGTAAATGGGACAAGCTCACAGACTCACTAACACACTAGTGTAGGTAAGGAGGGGGGGGGGGGGGGGGGGGGGGGGGGGGTGGAAGGGGGGGGGATAGTGTATAAACAAGCTCACAGGCTCACGAACACACTAGTGTAGGACAAAGTGTAGTAACCAAGCTCAAACAGACTCACTAACCACACAGTGTAGGTACAAGTGTAGTTTTACCAAGCTCACAGACTCACTACACACTAGTGTAAGGTACAAAGTAGTAAACCAAGATCACATGACTCCACTAACACACTAGTGTAGGTACATGTGTAGTAACCAAGCTCACAGACTCACTAACACACTAGTGTATTTACAAGTGTAGTAACAAGCTCACAGACTCACTAACACACTAGTGTAGGTACAATTGTAGTAACCAAGCTCACAGCCTCACTAATCACACTAGTGTAGGAACAAGAGTAGTACCCAAGCTCACAGACTCACTAACACACTAGTGTAGGTACAAGTGTAGTAACCAAGCTCACAGACTCACTAACACACTAGTGTAGGTACAAGTGTAGTAACCAAGCTCACAGACTCACTAACACACTAGTGTAGGTACAAGTGTAGTAACAAGCTACAGACTCACTAACACACTAGTGTAGGTACAAGTGAACGTACAAGCTCACAGACTCACTAACACACCTAATTTTTTGTGTAAGGTACAATGTAGTAAACAAGCTCACAGACTCACTAACACACTATGTAGGTAACAAGTAGTAACCTAGCTCACAGAATCACTAACACACTAGTGTAGTACAAGTGTAGTAACCAAGCTCACAGCACTCACTAACGACACAAGTGTAGTACAAGTGTAGTAGCATCAAGCTACAGACTCACTAACACACCTAGTGTCAGGTACAAGGTGTGAACAATCTCACAGACTCACTAACACACTAGTGTAGGTTACAAGTGTAGTAACCAAGCTCACCAGACACAACTAACACACTAAGTGTAGGTACAAGTGTAGTAACCAAGCCACAGACTCACTAAGCACACATGTAGGTACATGTTGTAGAAACCAAGGCTCACAGACTCACTAACACACTAGTGAAGGTACAAGTGGTAAGTAACAAGCTCACAGACTCACTAACACACTAGTGTAGGTACAAGTGTAGTAACCAAGCTCACAGACTCACTAACACACTAGTGTAGGTACAAGTGTAGTAACCAAGCTCACAGACTCACTAACACACTAGTGTAAAGGTAAAAGTGTAGTAACAAAGCACACAGACTCACTACACCACTATGTGGTAGGTACAGTGTAGTAACCAAGCTCACAGACTTCACTAACACACTAGTGTAGGTACAAGTGTAGTAACAAGCTCACAGACTCACTAACACACTAGTGTAGGTACAAGTGTAGTAACAAACTCACAGACTCACTAACACACTAGTGTAGGTACAAGTGTAGTAACCAAGCTCACAGACTCACTAACACACTAGTGTAGGTACAAGTGTAGTAACAAGCTCACAGACTCACTAACACACCAGTGTAGGTACAAGTGTAGTAACCAAGCTCAGTGACTCACTAACACACTAGTGTAGGTACAAGTGTAGTAACCAAGCTCACAGACTCACTAACACCACCAGTGTATGGTACAAGTGTAGTTAACAAGCTCAGTGACTTCCACTAACACACTAGTGTAGGTACAAGTGTAGTAACAAGCTCACAGACTCACTAACACACTAGTGTAGGTACAAGTGTAGTAATCAAGCTCACAGACTCACTAACACACTAGTGTAGGTACAAGTGTAGTAACCAAGCTCTCAGACTCACTAACACACTAGTGTAGTACATTGTAGTAAAACCAAGCTCCACAGACTCACTAACACACTAGTGTAGGTACAAGTGTAGTAACCAAGCTCAGTGACTCACTAACACACTAGTGTAGGTACAAGTGTAGTAACCAAGCTCCCAGACTCACTAACACACTAGTGTAGGCATAAGTGTAGTAACCAAGCTCAGTGAGTCACTAACACACTTGTGTAGGTACAAGTGTAGTAACCAAGCTCAGTGACTCACTAACACACTAGTGTAGGTACAAGTGTAGTAACCAAGCTCAATGACTCACTAACACACTAGTGTAGGTACAAGTGTAGTAGCCAAGCTCACAGACTCACTAACACACTAGTGTAGGTACAAGTGTAGTAACCAAGCTCACAGACTCACTAACACACTAGTGTAGGTACAAGTGTAGTAACCAAGCTCACAGACTCAATAACACACTAGTGTAGGTAAAAGTGTAGTAACCAAGCTCCCAGTAAACTCACTATCACACTAGTGTAGGTACAAGGTAGTAACGCAAAGGCTCACAGACTCACTAACACACTAGTGTAGGTACAAGTGTAGTAACCAAGCACACAGGCTCACTAACACACTAGTGTAGGTACAAGTGTAGTAACAAGCTCACAGACTCACTAACACACTAGTGTAGGTACAAGTGTAGTAACCAAGCTCACAGACTCACTAACACACTAGTGTAGGTACAAGTGTAGTAACCAAGCTCACAGACTCACTAACACACTAGTGTAGGTACAAGTGTAGTAACAAGCTCACAGACTAACTAACGCACTAGTGTAGGTACAAGTGTAGTAACAAGCTCACAGACTCTCATGAAAGAAAAAATAGATGAAATGAAGACACACTAGTGTAGGTACAAGTGTAGTAACAAGCTCACAGACTCACTAATAACACTAGGTAGGTACAAGTGTATAACCAAGCTCAACAGACTCACTAACACACTAGTGAGGTACAAAGTGTATAACCAAGCACACAGACTAACTAACGCACTAGTGTAGGTACAAGTGTAGTAACCAAGCACACAGACTAACTAACGCACTAGTGTAGGTACAAGTGTAGTAACCAAGCACACAGACTAACTAACGCACTAGTGTAGGTACAAGTGTAGTAACCAAGCACACAGACTAACTAACGCACTAGTGTAGGTACAAGTGTAGTAACCAAGCTCACAGACTCACTAACACACTAGTGTAGGTACAAGTGTAGTAACCAAGCTCACAGACTCACTAACACACTAGTGTAGGTACAAGTGTAGTAACAAGCTCACAGACTCACTAACACACTAGTGTAGGTACAAGTGTAGTAACCAAGCTCACAGACTCACTAACACACTAGTGTAGGTACAAGTGTAGTAACAAGCTTCACAGACTCACTAACAACACTAGTGTAGGTAGCAAGTGTAGTATACAAACACACAGACTCACTAACACACTATGTAAGGGTACAAGTGTATAACCAAGCTCACAGACTCACTAACACACTAGTGTAGGTACAAGTGTAGTAACCAAGCTCACAGACTCACTAACACACTAGTGTAGGTACAAGTGTAGTAACCAGCTCCAGTGACTCACTAACACACTAGTGAGGTACAAGTTAGTAACCAAGCTCACAGACCACAAACACACCATGTAGGTAACAAGTGTAGTAACCAAGCTCATGACTCACTAACACACTAGTGTAGGTACAAGTGTAGTAAACAAGCTCACAGAACTCACTAACAACACTAGTGTAGGTTACAAGTGTAGTAATCAAGCTCACTGAGACTCACTAACACACTAGTGTAGGTACAAGTGTAAAGTAACCAACACTCAGACACTCACTAACACACTAGTGTAGGTACAAGTGTAGTAACCAACTCACAGACTCACTAACACACTAGTGTAGGTACAAGTGTAGTAACCAAGCTCAGTGACTCACTAACACACTAGTGTAGGTACAAGTGTAGTAACCAAGGTCCCAGACTCACTAACACACTAGTGTAGGCATAAGTGTAGTAAACCAAGCTCAGTGAGTACTAACACACTTGTGTAGTACAAGTAGTAACCTAAGCACAGTGGGAAAAACTCACTAACACACTAGTGTAGGTACAAGTGTATTAACCCCCAAGCTTCAAATGACTCACTAACACGACTAGTGTAGTACAAGTGTAGTAACCAAGCTCACAGACTCACTAACACACTAGTGTAGGTACAAGTGTAGTAACCAAGCTCACAGACTCACTAACACACTAGTGTAGGTACAAGTGTAGTAACCAAGCTCACAGACTCAATAACACACTAGTGTAGGTACAAGTGTAGTAACCAAGCTCACAGACTCACTATCACACTAGTGTAGGTACAAGTGTAGTAACCAAGCTCACAGACTCACTAACACACTAGTGTAGGTACAAGTGTAGTAACCAAGCACACAGGCTCACTAACACACTAGTGTAGGTACAAGTGTAGTAACAAGCTCACAGACTCACTAACACACTAGTGTAGGTACAAGTGTAGTAACCAAGCTCACAGACTCACTAACACACAGTGTCGGTACAAGGTGAAGTAACAAGCTTCACAGACAGACTCACTAACACACTAGTGTAGTACAAGTGTAAGTAACAAGCACACAGACTAACTAACGCACTAGTGTAGTACATTGAGTAACAAGCTCACAGACTCACTAACCACACTAGTGTAGTACAAGTGTAGTAACAAGCTCACAGACTCACGAACACACAAGTGTAGTACAAGTGGTAGAACCTGCTCACAACTCACTAACACACTAGTGTAGGTACAAGTGTAGTAACCAAGCACACAGACTAACTAACGCACTAGTGTAGGTACAAGTGTAGTAACCAAGCACACAGACTAACTAACGCACTAGTGTAGGTACAAGTGTAGTAACCAAGCCACACAGACTAACTAACGCACTAGTGTAGGTACAAGTGTAGTAACCAAGCACACAGACTAACTAACGCACTAGTGTAGGTACAAGTGTAGTAACCAATTGTATTTCTTCCTAAAATATTAGGATATGTAAATAAATGGTTCAGAGAACCCACAAGTTGATAAGTTAGAAACATGTGTAACACTTGGGTATCTTTATTGAGGAAACGTTTCGCCACACAGTGACTTCATCAGTCCAACACAAACGAAAACTGTGAAAATCAAAAGATTGATGAACTAATTACATCTACTCCTGGCTGAGAGACCGATTACCTCTAACTCCTTCTGATCTTCACCAATCTTCTTTGTATTGGACTGATGAAGCCACTGTGTGGTGGAACGTTTCCTCAGAAAAGATACCCAAGTGTTGCACATGTGTCTAATTTATCAAGATTAAGCCATTTAATAAAGAAATTATTATGGAGAACAAATGTGAAGGTTATCATTGATGATACATAGGTGAATGAGAAAGTACTGGAGTGTCCTTGGACACATATGACACCCTAGACAAGTGACATTAACTGATGTAAGTCACAATTAACATACAGGCCAAACAGTCTGTAGTAATAAGGTGACTGTTAACGCAGAAGACCATACGTACTGTTAGTAATAAGTTGTACAGTTAACACACAAGACAAGTGCAGACTGTAAGTAATATGGTGACAGTTTAACACACAAGACAAGTAAGCTGTTGCAGTAATAAGTGACAGTTAATCACAGAAGAAACCAGTAACAGTGTTTGCTATAATAAAGGTGACAGTTAACACAGAAGAAACCAGTAACAGTGTTTGAGTAAAAAGTGACATTTAAACACCAAGACCAGAAACATGTTTTAGTAAAAAGGGTACAGCTAACACACAAAACCAGAAACGGTGTTGTAGTGTTCACTCGACGTCCTCCCCCCACAGGGGGGAGACCCCCGTCTCCTGCAAGATACAAACACACACTCTCACAAAATGGGGATACGGATTTTTATCTGCCATGTTGACGATTAACAAACTCCCCCCAAATATTGCCAAAAATCCACCGAATTCGGGGAAAACTTGAACTGACGCACACAATCGTTTCAGCCAAACCCCTTTTGGTTGTTTCCCTCTCATCTCTTTATTATTGTTCTCATATAGACTTGACTTTTTTACAGGGCCCGGGGAAAAGATTAAAATCAACACTCCGCATATAACAAAACACTTTCCGATGCTGAATATTTTAAAAATAATAAAAAATTTAAAAATAATAAAATAATTTTTTTTTTTTTTTTTTCACATGGCCATTCCCACCAAGGCAGGGGGGCCCGAAAAAAAAAAACTTTCACCCTCATTCACTCCATACTGTCTTGCCCAAAAGGGCTTTACACTACAGTTTTTAAAATGCAAAAATAACACCCCCCTTCAGAGTCAGGCACTGTACTTCCCCCTCCAGGACTCAATCCCGGCCCGCCGGTTTCCCTGAATCCCTTTTAAATTTACTTTGCTCCACCCAAAAAGCACGTCAAATATTAAAAACCTTTGCTCCATTCACTCCTATCAAACACCTCACGCATGCCCCGCTGGAATCCAACCCCTCGCACGCAAAACCTCCTTTACCCCCCCCTCCAACCCCTTTCCTAGGCCGCCCCTACCCCCCTTCCTTCCACTACAGACTGAACACCTTTAAGTCATTTTGTTTCGCTCCTTCTCCTACATGTCCGAACCACCCAAAAACCCTTCCTCACCCTTGGACAACAGTTTTTTGGGATCCCCCCACCTCCTCCCAACATCCAAACTACGAATTCTCTGCATTTTATTTACCCCCCCATTGCCCTCAAAACGACAACTCCACTGCCTCCCGCCTTCTCCTCGCTGCAACATTCATACCCACGCTTCAACCCATAAAGAGCGTGGGAAAATAACTCTCAACAAAAAAATAAGAAAAAAAAATAATAATAATAATAATAAAAATAATAATAATAAAAATAATAAAATAATAATAAAATTATTTTTTTTTATAATAATAATAATAATAAAAATAATAATAAAAATATAATATTATTATTATTATTTTTAAAATTTAATAATAATAATAATAATAATAATAATAAAAATTTAAAAATAAAATAAAAATTTAAAAAAAATAATAATAATAATAAAAATAATAATATTAAAAATAATAATAAAAATAAAAAAATTTAAAAATAATAATAATAATAATAAAATAATAAATAATAATATTAATTATAATAATAATAATAATAAAAAAAATAAAATAATAATAAAATAAAAATAAAAAAATTTAAAAAATAATAATAACATTAATAAAAATTTTAAAATAATAATAAAAAAATTAATAAAAAATAATAATAAAAAATTTTTATTAAAAATTTAAAAAAATTTAAAAAAATAATAATAATAATAATAATAATAATAATAATAATAATAAAAATAATAATAATAAAAAATTAATAATAAAAATAATAATAATAATAATTATAATAATAATAATAATAAATAATAAAAAACCTAATAAAATTAGCGTTTCACTGCCCTTTTTAACAGTGGAAGCGAAAAAAGGGAACTTATTAAATTTAATTTTTTTCGAATTTTTAACTTCCCATGTTCCCCGAACCCGGGTTTGTGAGTCCCGTGAGCTTGGTTTCACACTTTTACCCTACACTATGGTTAGGAGTCTGGGGAGCTTGTTACTACACTTGAACCCCACACTAGTGTGTTTGTGAGTCCCCCGTTTAGCTTGTTAAATACACTTGTACCTACACAAGTGTGTTGGGGGGGAGTCTGTGAGCTTGGTTACTACACTTGTACCTACACTATGTGTTAGTGAGTCTGTAGCTTTTACTACCCCTTGTACCTACACTAGTGTGTTAGTGGATCTGTGAGCTTGTTACTACACTTGAAACCTACACTATGTGTTAGTGAGTCTGTGAGCTTGTTACTACACTTGTACCTACACTAGTGTGTTAGTGAGTCTGTGAGCTTGTTACTACACTTGTACCTACACTATGGGGTTAGTGAGTCTGTGAGCTTGTTACTAACACTTGTACCTACACTAGTTTTGTTAGTGAGTCTGTGAGCTTGTTACTCACTTGTACCTACACTATGTGTTTAGTGAGTCTGTAGCTTGTACTAACACTGTACCTACACTAGTGTGTTAGTGAGTCTGTGAGCTTGTTACTACACTTGTACCTACACTAGTGTGTTAGTGAGTCTGTGAGCTTGTTACAACACTTGTACCTACACTGTGTGTTAGTGATCTGTGAGCTTGTTACTACACTTGTACCTACACTATGTGTTATGAGTCTGTGAGTTTGGGTTACTACACTTGTACCTACACTAGTGTGTTAGTGAGTCCTGGAGTTTGGGTTACTACACTTGTACCTACACTATGTGTTAGTGAGTCTGTGAGTTTGGGTTACAACACTTGTACCTACACTAGTGTGTTAGGAGTCTTGAGCTTGTTACAAACCACTGTACTACACTATGTTTTTAGTGAGTCTGTGAGTTTGGGTTACTACACTTGAAACCTACACTAGGTGTGTTAGTGAGTCTGTGAGCTTGTTACTACACTTGTACCTACACTAGTGTGTTAGTGAGTCTGTGAGCTTGGTTACTACACTTGTACCTACACTAGTGTGTTAGTGAGTCTGTGAGCTTGTTACTACACATGTACCTACACTAGTGTGTTAGTGAGTCTGTGAGCTTGGTTACTACACTTGTACCTACACTAGTGTGTTAGTGAGTCTGTGACTTGTTACTACACTTGTACCTACACTAGTGGGGTTAGTGATCTGTGAGCTTGTTACTACACTTGTACCTACACTATTTGTGTTATGAGTCTGTGAGTTTGGTTACAAAACACTTTACCTACACTATTGGTTAGTGAGTCTGTGAGCTTGGGTTAAACTACACTTGTACCTACACTAGTGTGTTAGTGATCTGTGAGCTTGTTACAAACACTTTACCAACACTGGGTGTGTTAGTGAGTCTGTGAGCTTGTTATACACTTTACTACACTAGTGTGTTAGTGAGTCTGTGAGTTTTTAACTACACTTGTACCACACTAGTGTTTATGAGTCTGTGACTTGTTACTACACTTGTAACCTACACTGTGTTAGTGATTTCTGTGAGCTTGTTACTACAACTTGTACCTACACTAGTTTTGTTAGGATCATTGAGCTTGTACTACACTTGTACCTACACTAGTGTGTTAGTGAGTCTGTAGACTTGTACTACACTTGTACCTACACAGTGTGTTAGTGAGTCTGTGAGCTTGGTTACAACACTTGTACCTACACTAGTTTGTTAATGAGTCTGTGAGCTTGTTACTACACTTGTACCTACACTGGTGTGTTAGTGAGTCTGTGAGCTTGTTATTTCACTTGTACCTACACTAGGGGTTAGGAGTCTGTGAGCTTGTTACTACACTTGTACCACACTAGGTGTTATGAGTCTGTGAGTTTTGTTACTACACTTGTACCAAACATAGTGTGTTAGTGAGTCTGTGAGCTTGGTTACTACACTTGTACCTACACTAGTGTGTTAGTGAGTCTGTGAGCTGGTTACTACACTTGTACCTACACTAGTGTGTTAGTGAGTCTGTGAGCTTGTTACTACACTTGTACCTACACTAGTGTGTTAGTGATCCTGTGACTTGTTACTACACTTGTACCTACACTAGTGTGTTAGTGATCTGGAGTTTGGGTTACTAACCACTTTACCTAAAACTAGTGTGTTAGTGAGCTGTGAGTTTGGTTACTACACTTGTACCTACACTGTGTTTTTAGTGAGTCTGTGAGCTTGTTACTACACTTGTACCTACACTAGTGTGTTAGTGAGTCTGTGAGCTTGGTTACTACATTTGTACCTACACTAGTGTGTTAGTGAGTCTGTGAGCTTGTTACTACACTTGTACCTACACTAGTGTGTTAGTGAGTCTGTGAGCTTGGTTAACAACACTTTAACCCTACACTAGTGTTAGTGAGTCTGTGAGCATTTTACTACACTTGTACCTACACTAGGTTTAGTGAGCCCTGTGAGCTTGGTTACTACACTTGTACCTACACTAGTGTGTTAGTGAGTCTGTGAGCTTGTTACTACACTTGTACCTACACTAGTGTGTTAGTGAGTCTGTGAGCTTGTTACTACACTTGTACCTACACTAGTGTGTTAGTGAGTCTGTGAGCTTGTTACTACACTTGTACCTACACTAGTGTGTTAGTGAGTCTGTGAGCTTGTTACTACACTTGTACCTACAAAAGTGTGTTAGTGATCTGTGAGTTTGGGTTTACTACAACTTGTACCTACACTAGTGTGTTAGTGAGTCTGTGACTTGTTACTACACTTGTACCTACACTAGTGTGTTAGTGAGTCTGTGAGCTTGTTACTACACTTGTACCTACACTAGTGTGTTAGTGAGTCTGTGAGCTTGGTTACTACACTTGTACCTACACTAGTGTGTTAGTGAGTCTGTGAGCTTGTTACTACACTTGTACCTACACTAGTGTGTTAGTGAGTCTGTGAGCTTGTTACTACACTTGTACCTACACTAGTGTGTTAGTGAGTCTGTGAGCTTGGTTACTACACTGTACCTACACTAGTGTGTTAGTGAGTTCTGTGAGCTTGTTACTACACTTGTACCTACACTAGTGTGTTAGTGAGTCTGTGAGCTTGTTACTACACTTTACCTACACTGGTGTGTTAGTGAGTCTGTGAGCTTGGTTACAACATTTGTACCTACCTAGTGTGTTAGTGAGTCTGTGAGCTTGGTTACTACACTTGTACCTACACTAGTGTGTTAGTGAGTCTGTGAGCTTGGTTACTACACTTGTACCTACACTAGTGTGTTAGTGAGGCTGTGAGCTTGTTACTACACTTGTACCTACACTAGTGTGTTAGTGAGTCTGTGAGCTTGTTACTACACTTGTACCTACACTAGTGTGTTAGTGAGTCTGTGAGCTTGGTTACTACACTTGTACCTACACTAGTGTGTTAGTGAGTCTGTGAGCTTGTTACTACACTTGTACCTACACTAGTGTGTTAGTGAGTCTGTGAGCTTGTTACTACACTTGTACCTACACTAGTGTGTTAGTGAGTCTGTGAGCTTGTTACTACACTTGTACCTACACTAGTGTGTTAGTGAGTCTGTGAGCTTGGTTATTTACACTTGTACCTACACTAGGTTTTTAGTGAGCCCCTGTGAGCTTGTTACTACACTTGTACCTACCCCTAGTGTGTTAGTGAGTCTGTGAGTTTGGTTACTACACTTGTACCTACACCCCCCCCCCCCCCCCCCCCCCCCCCCCCCCCCCCCCCCCCCCCCCCCCCCCCCCCCCCCCCCCCCCCCCCCCCCCCCCCCCCCCCCCCCCCCCCCCCCCCCCCCCCCCCCCCCCCCCCCCCCCCCCCCCCCCCCCCCCCCCCCCCCCCCCCCCCCCCCCCCCCCCCCCCCCCCCCCCCCCCCCCCCCCCCCCCCCCCCCCCCCCCCCCCCCCCCCCCCCCCCCCCCCCCCCCCCCCCCCCCCCCCCCCCCCCCCCCCCCCCCCCCCCCCCCCCCCCCCCCCCCCCCCCCCCCCCCCCCCCCCCCCCCCCCCCCCCCCCCCCCCCCCCCCCCCCCCCCCCCCCCCCCCCCCCCCCCCCCCCCCCCCCCCCCCCCCCCCCCCCCCCCCCCCCCCCCCCCCCCCCCCCCCCCCCCCCCCCCCCCCCCCCCCCCCCCCCCCCCCCCCCCCCCCCCCCCCCCCCCCCCCCCCCCCCCCCCCCCCCCCCCCCCCCCCCCCCCCCCCCCCCCCCCCCCCCCCCCCCCCCCCTTGTTCCCCTTTACTACATTTAGTGGGGGGTTTTTCTTTCCCCTGTTTTGGGTTTTGATTTACTGTTACTTTATTGTTGGAGTCTGTAGTGTTCTACACTTGTCCCCTTTTTTTGGTTGAAATTTCCCACAATTTTTTCTTAGTTTAAAACCCTTTTGGTTGGATTTTGGTTTATTTTCCCCAAAATTTTTGATCTGTGACTTGTTAAACTTAAACCTGTGTTTAAGCTGTGGCTTGTTCTACTTTACATTGGTAGGATTTTTGGGGGGTTTAAACTTTACCTACATAGGTTAGGATCTGTGAGCTTTTACTAACTTACTCACTGTGTTTAGTGAGTCGTGGTTTGTTACTAACTTGTACTACACTTGTGTTGTGAGTTGGCTTGGTTCTACCTTGTACTAACTAGGTTTGTGAGTGTGAGCTTGTTACTACACTTGTACCACACTATGTGTTAGTGACTGTGACTTGTTACTACACTGACCTACACTAGGTGTAGGGTCTGAGTGTTATACACTTTACCTACCTATGTGAGTGATCGTGGCTTGTTACACACTTTCCACACTATGTGATGAGTCGTGAGTTGTTACTACCTTGTACCACACTAGTGTTATGAGTCGTAGCTTGTTATACACTTGTACTACCTATGTTTAGTGAGTGTGAGCTGTTACCCCTTGTACCTACACTAGTGTGTTAGAACTGTGAGTTGTTACTACCTGTACCTAAAAGTGTTAGTGAGTCGTCTTGTTATACACTTACCTACACTAGGTTTGAGTCTGTAGTTTGTACTACATTTACCTACACTAGTGTGTTATGAGTCTGGACTGTTACTACACTGTACTACACTGTGTGTAGGAGTCTGTGAGCTTGTTACAACACTGACCTACCAGTTGTTATGGTCTTGAGCTTTATACACTTGACCTACACTGTGTGTTATGATCGTGACTGTAACCTGTATAACAGTGTTTAGTGAGTCTTAGCTTGTTCTACCTTGTACCAACTAGTGTTTAGTGATCTGTGAGCTTGTTACTACATTTGACCACACTAGGGGTTATGTCTGTGATTGTTACTAACTTGTACTACACTAGTGGAGTGAGCCCGTGAGCTTGTTACTCACCTTGTACCACACTAGGTTGTGATCGTGACTGTTACTACACTGTACCTCACTAGTGTGTTAGTGAGTCTGTGGTTTGAACACTTGTACCTACACTAGTTGTAGTGGTTGTGAGCTTGGTTAACACTGTCCTAACATTTTAGGGCTGTGAGCTTTAAACTTTACCTACACTGTGTGTAGTGAGTCTGTGAGCTGTTTCTCCTGTACTACACTGGTTTAGTAGTGTGAGCTTGGTTACACACTGACCTACACTAGGTGTGTGATCTGGAGCTGTTACTACTTGACCTACCAGTTGTTAGTGAGTCTGGAGTGTTACACCTTGACTCACTATTTGTTAGTGACTGTGAGCTTGTTCTACACTTACCTACACAGTGTTTAGTGATCGTGAGCTTGTATAATTGTACCTACCTAGTGTTAGTGAGCTGGTTGTTACACCTGTACCTACACAGTGTGTTAGAGTCTGTGAGCTTGGTATACACTTGTACTACACTAGTGTGTTAGTGGCTGTGAGCTTGTTACACACTTGTCCCTACACTGTTTTAGTGGTCTTGAGCTTGTACACCTTGTACCTACACTAGTGTGTTAGGATCTGTGAGCTTGTTACTACACTTGTACCTACCTAGGGTTAGTAGCGTGAGCTTGTTACTACCTTGTACAACTAGTGGTTAGGATCTGGACTTGTTACTACACTTGTACCTACATTGTGTTAGGAGTCTGGAGCTTGTTACACACTGTACCTACACAGTGTTTTGAGTCTGTGAGCTGGTTACTACACTGTACCTACACTAGTGTGTTAGGAGTCTGTGACTTGTTATACACTGTACCTACACTAGGTGTAGTGTCTGTGAGTTGTTACTACACTTGTACTACATAGTGTGTTTGATCTGGAGCTGTTACAACACTTTACTACACTGGTGTTATGATCTGTGAGCTTGTTATACACTTGTACCTAACTAGTGTTTGTGATCTGTGAGTTGGTTCTACACTTGTACCTACACTTGTGTTAGTATCTGAGCTGTACTACACTTACCACAGTTTAGGAGTCGTGAGTTGTTCTCACTTGTACTACACTAGGTGTAGGAGTCGTGAGCTTGTTAACCTTTACACACAGTGTGTTAGTGAGTCTGTGAGCTGTTACACACTGTCCTACACTGGTGTTAGGATCTGTAGCTTGTTACTACCTAGTACTCACTAGTGGTTAGTGAGTCTTGAGCTGTACTCACTGTACCTACACTATTGTTATAGTTGTACTGTTACACACTTACCTACTAGTTGTTATGAGTCTGTGAGTTTGTTCTACTTGTACCTACACTGTTTAGTGAGTCTGTGCTTGTTACACACTGTACACACTAGTGTGTTAGTGGTCTGTGACTGTTACTCACTGCCTACCTATGGTTAGGAGTCTGAGCTTGTTAAACTGTACCACATAGTGGTTAGGAGTCTGGGAGCTTGTTAACACTTGTACCTACACTATGTGTTAGTGATCTGTGAGCTGTTACTACACTGTACCTCACTTGTGTTAGTGAGTCTTGACTTGGTACAACTGTACACACTTGGTTAGGGTCGTGAGTGTACTCACTTGCCTCATAGTGTGTTATAGTCTGTGAGCTTGTTACACACTTTACCTACATATTTGTGAGTCTGTGGCTTGTACTACATTGTACCTCACTGGTTTAGGTCGTAGCTTGTTACAATTGTACCTAACTATGTGTTAGTGAGTCTGGAGCGGTTCACACTTTCTACACTGGTGTTGGGTCTGGAGCTGTTACACACGTCTACACAGGTGTTAGTGGTGGGCGGGTACTACACTTTACCACACAGGGTTATGGTCGTAGCTGTTACTCACTGCAACCTAGGGTTGGTCTATGCTTGTACACACTTCCCCAACCCCACCCCCCAAACCTTTCCCCCTCCAAACACCCCACCCCTTTTTCCCCCACCCCCCACCCCCCCCACCACCCCCCCCCCCCCCCATTTACACACTAGTGTGTTAGGATCTGTAGCTTGTTACACACTTACTACATTGGTTATGGTTTGACTTTATACACTGCCTACACTAGGGTAGTGAGTCTGTGAGCTTGTTACTACACTTTACCTACACTGTGTTGTGAGTCGGCTTGTTATACCTTCCTCTAATAGTAGTGTATATTCCTACCTGTGTGTTAGGAGTCTGTGGCTTGTTACTACCTTGTACCTACATAGTGTTAGTGAGTCTGTGAGCTGGTTTCACACTGTACTACACTGTGTTTAGTGTCGTGAGCTTGTATACACTTGTCCACTAGTGTTTTAGTGAGTCTGTGACTTGTTACACATTTACTACATAGTGTTATGGTCTGAGCTTGTTACTACACTTACCACACTAGTGTGTTAGAGCTGTGACTTGTACTACACTTACCTACACATTTTAGTAGTCGTGACTTGTTACTACACTTACCTACACGTGGTTAGTGAGTCGTGAGCTTGTTACACACTGACTACACTAGGTTAGGAGTCTGAGCTTGTCTACCTTTGTACACACTATGTTTAGAGAGTCTGTGAGCTTGTTACACACTTACCTACCTAGTGTGTAGTGAGTCGTGATTGGTACCCTTTTTTTTTTTTAAACCCTTTCCACAGTGTGTTAGTGATTGTGAGCTGTTATACACTTTACCACACTAGGTTAGGAGTCTTGAGCTTGTTACACACTTGTACTACACTATGTGTTAGTGAGCGTCTTGTATACACTTGACCTACACTAGGTGTTAGTGAGTCGTGAGCTGTTCTACATTCCTACACAGGGTAGTGAGTCTGTGAGCTGTTACTAATTGTACCTACACTATTGTAGGAGTCTGGAGCTTGTATACATTACTAACTAGTGTGTTGTGAGTCTGTAGCTGTTACACATTTACACACTAGTGTTTTAGTGAGTCTGTGAGCTTTTTTACTACACTTGTACCTACACTAGTGTGTTGTGAGTCTGTGAGTTGGTTACTACACTTGTACCTACACTAGTGTGTTAGTGAGTTGTGACTTGTTACTACACTTGTACCTACACGTGTGTTAGTGAGTCTGTGAGTTTGGGTTTACAAAAACGGGTACCTACACTGTTTGTTAATGATCTTTTAGCTTGTTACTACACTTGTACTCACTGGTGTTTTTAGTGAGTCTGTGAGCTTGTTACTACACTTGTCCCTACACTAGTTGTTAGTGAGTTGTGAGCTTGGTTACTAACTTGTACCTAAACTAGGGGGTTAGTGGTCTGTGAGTTTTTTACACACTTTTTCCTTACATAGTGGTTAGTGAGTCTGTGGCTTGGTTACTAAAATTTTTCCAAACACTGTGTTTTAAAAGTGAGCTGGAGCTTGTTACTACACTTGTACCTACACTAGTGTGTTTAGTGGTCTGTGACCCTTGGTTTTACTACCCTTGTCCCTACATAGTGTGTTAGTGATTTTGGTGAGTTGTTATGATTGTCCCTCCCATAGTGTGTTGTGATTTCTGTGAGTTTGGTTTTAATTTCACTTGTCCCAAACCTAGTGTGTTGGGAGGTCTGGGAGTTGGTTATTCCTTGACCAAATAGTGTGTTATTGGTCTGTGAGTTTGGGGTTACTAAAAATTGTTCCCTACGTAGTGTGTTAGTGAGTCTTGGTTGGGTTTAAACTACACTTGTCCTACAGTAGTGTGTTGTGAGTCTTTTGAGTTTTTTACTAAAACTTTTTACCTAATAGTGTTTTTGGGGAGTTTTTGGAGCTTGGTTGTTACATTTGTATTTTCCCTAGTGTTTTGTGTGGGGTCTGTGGGTTGGTTACTACATTGTCCCTACAAAAGTGTGTTAGTGAGTTTGAGTTTGGTTTTACTACATTTGTACCTAATATTTTGGGGTTAGTGAGTCTGTGGGGTTTTTTTTATACATTGTCCCTACACTAGTGTGTTTATTTGAGTCTGTGGTTTTTTTTATACAATTGTAACATTTTGGTTTTGTTAGTAAAGTTGTGGGGTTTGGGGTTAACTACATTGTCCCTAATATGTGTTGGGTTGTGGTTTGGGTTACACATTGTATACATAGTGGGTTAGTGGGGTCTGTGAGCTTTTATCCCTTTTTTACCTACATTGTGTGTTAGTGAGTCTTTTGAGCTTGTTACAACTTTTTCAAACTAGTGTTTTAGTAAAGTCTGTGGCTTTTTTAATACACTTGTCCTACCTAGTGTGTTAGTGGTCTGTGAGCTTTTTATCCCACTTGTACCTCCCATTGGTGGTTAGTGAGTCTTTGGTTTTTGTTCCTTCATTTTGTATACATAGTGTGTTTTTTGCGTCTGTGAGTTTTGGGTTACACATTTAAACCTAAAATAGGTGTTAGTGGTCTGTGAGCTTGTTATTTACACTTTTTCCTACACTAGGGTGTTAGTGGCCTGTGAGCTTTTTAAACTACATTGTACCTACACTAGTGTGTTAGGGAGTCGTGAGTTTGGGGTTATTACACTTGTCCCTTTCCTTTTGTGTTTTAGTGGTCTGTAAAGCTTGTTACTACATTGTATACAAAGGGGTGTTAGTGAGTTTTTGTGAGCTTGGTTATACACTTGTACCTACATTTGGTGTTTTAGTAGTCTGTGAGCTTGGTTACTCCACTTTTTACCTACTTGTGTTTTTTGGGGGTTCTGTGAGTTGTTACTAATTTGTCCCTACATAGTGTGTTAGTGGTCTGTGAGTTTGGGTTATTATTTTTTGTACCTACACTAGTGGGTTAGTGAGCTTTGAGTTGGGGTTACTACATTGTCCCTACACTAGTGTGTTAGTAAACTGTGAGCTTGTTTTTCACTTGAAACCTACACTAGTGTGTTAGTGGTCTTGGTTGGGTTACTACATTGTACCTCCACTAGGTGTTAGTGAGTCTGTGAGCTTGTTATAACTTGAAACCCACAAAGGGGTTTTAAGGGGCGGCGGAACACAGCCTTTTTTAAGAAAAACCAAAAACATATTAAAAAATAAAAAAAATTTTTAGAGAAAAAAACACAGACATTTTGGATAAAAAATCAGAATTTTAGTTAAAAACTTTCTTTTTCTTTGTACCCCTCATTCAAACACTAAAAATACTCCCAAAACCCCAAGACTTGGCAACAATGTTTTTGTGGCCCAAAAATTTAATGACTCCAAAAAATTTAGAAAAATTTGAATGTTGTGTTTTTATTGCAAAAAAAAATTAAAGGAAATTTAAAAAATTATTCACAAAATTTTGGGTGGATTTTTAAAAAATTAGCAAAATGTAATAATTGAAAATATAAATTGCATTCAAAAACGGGGGTTTTCTATGTAAAATCTAAACCTTAAAAAATTTGTAAAAAATTTTTGTCTTTTTAAAAGGATTTTTTATAAAAAAAAGGGAAAGTATTATTATCCAAGGGAAAAATTGTTCTTTGATTTTCTTTTTTTCTAAGGTCTCTGTATTAAAAAATTTTCTCTGTTGAATTTTTGGGACGCTTTTAATTTTCAAAAGGGAGCAGGGGAATTTTGTTACTGGAGGTGGGGTTGTGAAAATTGCCGGGTTTCCAAGCTATAGGGGAAAGTTTTAAAATTTGCCAGGTTACAAGTACAAAAGCAGAGTGTTAAACTTGCGAGGTTCAAAAGATACTAGCAGAGTGTTAAACTTGCGAGGTTCAAAAGATACTAGCAGAGTGTTAAACTTGCGAGGTTCAAAAGATACTAGCAGAGTGTTAAACTTGCGGGGTTTCAAAAAAATACTAGCAGAGTGTTAAACTTGCCAGGTTCCACAAGCTACTAGCGCAGTGTTAAACTTGCCAGGTTCACAAGTACTAGCAGAGGTTTAAATTGCCAGGTTCACAAGCTACTAGCAGAGTGTTAAATTTGCAGGTTCACAACTACTAGCAGAGTGTTAAACTTGTCAGGTTCACAAGCTACTAGCAGAGTGTTAAACTTGTCAGGTTCACAAGCTACTAGCAGAGTGTTAAACTTGCGAGGTTACAAGTACTAGCGGAGTGTTAAACTTGCCGGGTTCACAAGCTACTAGCAGAGTTTAAAACTTGCGAGGTTCAAAAGCTACTAGCGAGTGTTAAACTTGCCAGGTTCACAAGCTACTAGCGGAGTGTTAAACTTGCCAGGTTCACAAGCTACTAGCAGAGTGTTAAACTTGCGGGTTTCAAAAGATACTAGCAAGGTTAAACTTGTCGGGTTTCACAAGCTACTAGCAGAGTGTTAAACTTGCGAGGTTCACAAGCTACTAGCGGAGTGTTAAACTTGCCAGGTTCACAAGATACTAGCGGAGTGTTAAACTTGCCAGGTTCACAAGATACTAGCAGAGTGTTAAACTTGCCAGGTTCACAAGATACTAGCGGAGTGTTAAACTTGCCAGGTTCACAAGCTACTAGGGGGAGTTTAAACTTCCCAGGTTCACAAGCTACTAGCAGAGTGTTAAACTTGCCAGGTTCACAAGCTACTAGCAGAGTGTTAAACTTGCGAGGTTCACAAGCTACTAGCGGAGTGTTAAACTTGCCAGGTTCACAAGCTACTAGCGGAGTGTTAAACTTGCCAGGTTCACAAGATACTAGCAGAGTGTTAAACTTGCCAGGTTCAAAAGATACTACGAGTGTTAAACTTGCCAGGTTCACAAAGCTACTAGGGGAGTGTTAAACTTGCCAGGTTCACAACTACTAGCGAGTGTTAAACTTGCGAGGTTCACAGCTACTAGCGGAGTGTTTAAAACTTGCGAGGTTCAAAAGATACTAGCAAGTTTTAAAACTTGCGAGGTTCACAAGCTACTAGCGGCGTGTTAAACTTGCGAGGTTAAAAAGATACTAGCAAGTGTTAAACTTGTGAGGTTCACAAGCTACTAGGGGAATTTTAAACTTGCGAGGTTCAAAAGATACTAGCAGAGTGTTAAATTGCGAGGTTCAAAAGATACTAGAAAGTGTTAAACTTGCGAGGTTCAAAAGATACTACAGAGTTTTAAAACTTGCGAGGTTCACCAAGTACTAGCGGAGTTTTTAAACTTGCGAGGTTCAAAAGATACTAGCAGAGTGTTAAACTTGCGAGGTTCAAAAGATACTAGCAGAGTGTTAAACTTGCGAGGTTCACAAGCTACTAGCGGAGTGTTAAACTTGCGGGGTTCAAAAGATACTAGCAGAGTGTAAAACTTGCGAGGTTCAAAAGTATGCAGAGTGTTAAACTTGCGAGGTTCAAAAGATACTAGCAAGTGTTAAACTTGCGGGTTCACAACTACTAGCGGAGGTTAAACTTGCGAGGTTCAAAAGATACTAGCAAGTGTTAAACTTGCGAGGTTCAAAAGATACTAGCAAGTGTTAAATTTGCGAGGTTCACAAGCTACTAGCGGAGTGTTAAACTTGCGAGGTTCAAAAGATACTAGCAGAGTGTTAAACTTGCGAGGTTCAAAAGATACTAGCAGAGTGTTAAACTTGCGAGGTTCACAAGCTACTAGCGGCGTGTTAAACTTGCGAGGTTCAAAAGATACTAGCAGAGTGTTAAACTTGCGAGGTTCACAAGCTACTAGCGGAGTGTTAAACTTGCGAGGTTCAAAAGATACTAGCAGAGTGTTAAACTTGCGAGGTTCAAAGATATTTAGCAGAGTGTTAAACTTGCGGGGTTTAAAAAGATACTAGCAAGTGTTAACTTGCGGGGTTCACAAGCTACTAGCGGAGTGTTAAACTTGCGAGGTTCAAAAGATACTAGCAGAGTGTTAAACTTGCGAGGTTCAAAAGATACTAGCAGAGTGTTAAACTTGCGAGGTTCACAAGCTACTAGCGGAGTGTTAAACTTGCGAGGTTCAAAAGATACTAGCAGAGTGTTAAACTTGCGAGGTTCAAAAGATACTAGCAGAGTGTTAATTTGCGAGGTTCACAAGCTACTAGCGGAGTGTTAAACTTGCGAGGTTCAAAAGATACTAGCAGAGTGTTAAACTTGCGAGGTTCAAAAGATACTAGCAGAGTGTTAAACTTGCGGGGTTTCACAAGCTACTAGCGGAGTGTTAAACTGCGAGGTTCAAAAGATACTAGCAGAGTGTTAAACTTGCGAGGTTCAAAAGATACTAGCAGAGTGTTAAACTTGCGAGGTTCACAAGCTACTAGCGGCGTGTTAAACTTGCGAGGTTCAAAAGATACTAGCAGAGTTTTTAAACTTGCGAGGTTCACAAGCTCTAGCGGAGTGTTAAACTTGCGAGTTCAAAAGATACTAGCAGAGGGGTTAAACTTGCGAGGTTAAAAAGATACTAGCAGAGTGTTAAACTTGCGGGGTTTCAAAGATACTAGCAGAGTTTTAAAACTTGCGAGGTTCAAAACTACTAGCGGAGTGTTAAACTTGCGAGGTTCAAAGATACTAGCAAGTGTTAAACTTGCGAGGTTCAAAAGATACTAGCAGAGTGTTAAACTTGCGAGGTTCACAAGCTACTAAGCGAGTGTTAAACTTGCGAGGTTCAAAAGATACTAGCAAGTGTTAAACTTGCGGGGTTTTAAAAAGATACTAGCAGAGTGTAAAACTTGCGAGGTTCACAAGCTCTAGCGGCGTGTTAAACTTGCGAGGTTCACAAGCTACTAGCGGAGTGTTAAACTTGCGAGGTTCACAAGCTACTAGCAGAGTGTTAAACTTGCCAGGTTCACAAGCTACTAGCAGAGTGTTAAACTTGCCAGGTTCAAAAGATACTAGCGGAGTGTTAAACTTGCCGGGTTCAAAAGATACTAGGGATGTTAACTTGCCAGGTTCACAAGATACTAGCGCAGTTTTTAAACTGCCAGGTTCACAAGCTATAGCGGAGTGTTAAACTTGCCAGGTTCAAAAGATACTAGCGGAGTGTTAAACTTGCCAGGTTCAAAAGATACTAGCGGACTGTTAAACTTGCCAGGTTCACAAGATACTAGCGCAGTGTTAAACTTGCCAGGTTCACAAGCTACTAGCGGAGTGTTAAACTTGCCAGGTTCACAAGCTACTAGCGGACTGTTAAACTTGCCAGGTTCACAAGATACTAGCGCAGTGTTAAACTTGCCAGGTTCACAAGATACTAGCGCAGTGTTAAACTTGCCAGGTTCAAAAGATACTAGCGGAGTGTTAAACTTGCCAGGTTCACAAGATACAAGCGGCGTGCTAATCTTGCCAGGTTCACACAAGCGGCATGTTAAACTTACCAGGTGTTATGCAGGGTTCTGCATGACATCGTAATGTACATATAGTGGAGAAGTGTGCCATAATACGTAGTTTGAATGTTATAATTGTACAGAATAATTTTATAATTCATAATGTGCATTTGGGGGTACTGTAAAGTAGGTTAAACTATAATTATAAAGAAATCCTGCTAGGGATTTATTTTCCAACTATGTTTGGGTACGCTGGGTAAGCGTGGCTTGGGGCAGTCACGTGGAGTCAGCATGGTGTGTTGGCTGGAATGCCTCGCCTCTGTTTTATGTTGGTATAGGGACTGTTGGACCTAACGTTTTAGTGAATGTGGGGCTGGCGGTGATGCCCTCCACTGTTTGGGTCATGTCTCTTGATCCGAGGTGTTTTGGCTCTCCAGGACTCTTTTCAATTTTTCCTTTTTGGATCACCGCTGGGGTGACTCCAGGGTCCTTGGAATGACATGTAGGTATCGACCTGGGAGGTCCACCTTCTCGGGGTCTTCAGTGATGACTCCAGGGTTTTACGGCCACAGTCCACCAAAAAAGATTTAGTGATACCATCCGTTGTTTTTGGGGCCTGATATTTTTCCTCTCCTGTGTTCTCCTGATTCTCGCAGAGGGGTGGGCATGGGGAACCCGTTTTGTTACACAAAAATTGCTGTGAGATGGGGGTGATAATGTGATGTTGCTTTCTAAGTAAAAATTTAACATGTAAAATCTGTATTCCTTTTCTTTAACTCCTGGAAAATCTACTTACTGTTTAAAAGGTTTTTTTGGTGGCACATACAGTTTGATCTGCCTTGCAACATACTGAACTCTGGTGTTACTTCATAAAACAGCATTCCTCAGGGGCACTTTTGTACAAAAATTAACTTGCTTGTTTATAAGTTTGCTTGATGTAATTTAGGTAAAATGCATCAACGCCAGTGCCCGGCCAGCGCTGTGTTGTGATGGTGCCTTTTCCTAACACAATTATCTAAGAGTGTGACTGTGGGCTCGTCTGGCATAGAACTTGATCACTTTTATGTTCGGTGAGTTTCACATGTCTGCAATCTAGTACCAAAAGACCGTCATTCCCCAGTTATCATTTTGCCCGTTACCTCAGACCTTAATATGGGGTTTATTTCTTTTTTTTCCTTTTGCCTAGCGGTGTCTGTAGGGACCCCGCTAACAGAGCGAGACCTATGGTCTGGGGGTGGGGGTGTTATGCAGGGTTCTGCATGACATCGTAATGTACATATAGTGGAGAAGTGTGCCATAATACGTAGTTTGAATGTTATAATTGTACAGAGTAATTTTATAATTCATAATGTGCATTTGGGGGTACTGTAAAGTAGGTTAAACTATAATTATAAAGAAATCCTGCTAGGGATTTATTTTCCAACTATGTTTGGGTATGCTGGGTAAGCGTGGCTTGGGGCAGTCACATGGAATCAGCATGGTGTGGAGGCTGGCGTCGGAGCTGCTGTGTGTTTAAGCTAAGTTTGTAGTTGTGTACTCCTTTTGTTTAGCTAACCCAAGCCATAGGCTCTTCTATGGCATACCTGTATGCCCACCTAGGGGCCCGACATGTCGGGGTGTGTGGGATCGAGTGAGGAAAAAAAGAAATGGGGGGTTTGGGAGTGGAGTAGTGACGGCCTGGCATGACTAGGCTAGTGGTTATGGTGGCTGGACCTCGCCCGCTGTTTCGGTGAAACCTCCTTTGGGGATTTAGGATTAAGGTGTTTCTAGATGGATTTTGGTTTTTATGTTGAAAAAATAGATAAATTTTCCTAACGGGATTTTTGCCTAACTCTTTTAAAAACCAAAACCCTTTGAATTAAACACTTACGGGTTTAGCATTTTCTTTTTTTTGACTGGGATAGCCCTGGGTGGGCCTGTTTATGCTTGAGTTTGTGTTTAATTTTTTAACCTTTGCCTTGACAAAGCTAAAAGCCCCGGGTTCCCCAAATTTTCTGTGTAAACCCGGGTTTCAAAAAATACAGTTCGTGTTTTTTTTCAGCATAGTTGTTTGACCCCTAAATGTGTTTTTTAAAGCTTATTGAGTATCATAGTCGGGGCCCGGTTTAAAGAAGTCCCCGGGGCCCCTGGGCTACAGATTTGGGGGGGCCCCCTTTTTGGTTACAGGTAAGCGAAGCGCCCCCTTCCAGGGGGTTTGGGGGGGGGGGTGGGTTTGGGGGAGCCGGGTTTATGGTCAAATTTAAAAACATTTGGTTTTTTTGTTTAAATTTTAATTAGGGAAAGTACTTCAAGAAAACCATCCCCATTTACAACAGCCATTATAACTATTTTTGTTAAACCCAATGCTTTTAAAAGGGGAAATAAATCAAGACAGAATGGAATAACAAATTTTGGGGATTAAAGGTGACATCATGAACCAAATTAAATTTCAGCAAAACCATACAGCACTATTTTTCCCTTTAAAAAATCACGACCTTATTTTTTATCATTGCACGCATAAGACTATCAAATCTTTATAAACTCAAGAAATTTAAAGTTTTTTTTATATTCACGGGCACTTTTAAAAAACTTTTTTCTGGATTTCATTTTGGGAAAAATCTTCAATTTATTCGAAATCAATATTTTTTGGGTTAGCCCCGCCCCAAATGGTCAAAAGGGCCCTAGGAAAAAACCCAATTTGTCTTGGTTCATTTTTTGGAACGGAGCGGTTTTTCATTTTTTTAAAAGGGCAGAAAATGCCCGCTCCCCTTTCGGGGGAAGTAGTGGAAGTTTTAAATAAAAAGGGGCTTTACACCTATGTAAACTTTGGGGAAGGTTTTGAAACCCCTGCATCTCTTAAATTTTTTCCAAAGCAGTAGGGGCACATTTTTCGGGGGAAACTTTAATCTATTCAAATCCCCAGAAAAAGAACTATTTCTTAAACCCAATGTGCCCCTGTATCTGAAAAAGGTGTTTTTTGCAACTTTAATGCAGCTTCTTAAATTTTCTGTTTTGGGATAGTTGTAATTTTAAACGAAATCCAAACTTGTCATTGAGATTCTGGAATTTTCTTTTCTTTCCCCAAATTTCTGTAATCAGTGAATCCAAAATGAGGGAGTATGTAGCTGTCTTCCCCTTTCTGCCTTGGTAGAAACCCAAAAATTTCTTTGTCTGGCTCTTAAAAATTTGGTTTCCTTTTCCCCTTTGCCCGTATGATCAGCCGGAAACCTGAAAGTTTTTCCCCCAGCAGTTTTTTTCTTTTCAAAAATTTCAAAAGTTTCCCATCATTGCGAAGTGAGCTTAAAATTCCCTAACCCGGGTTTAGAGGTTAGCACAAGTAGCCTTTTTTTAAATTAAAAATTTTTTCCTGAAGTGTTTGTTCGTGGCTTTTAAAACCGTTCAGTAAAACCCCCCCAAAAGCCCACAGATTTGGGCCCTATTCAAAATTTTCCCAAAATTTTGATGCTAAGCGGGCTGTTTTTTCGCTTTTTTAAAGTTGCTGTCTGGTCTTCACCCTTTGGCAATTTGGTTTCAAAGCAAAACCGTAATTTCGAAAAGGGCTGTTTTCCCAAAGCTTGTGTTGCATCTTGCTGCGCGGGACCCCCTTTGTTGTTGTTTAATGATTTGTGACATTCCATGAATGGTTGACTTGAGTATATACCGATGCTTTTAAAGCAGAAAAAAAATTAAAGAGTGTTTTTAAAAAGCCCAAAAAATAAAAACTGCAGCGAAAACACTCCCCCCAGCAAAAGACCCAAAAAAGATTAAGAGAATGTGGGGCGGGCATATATTCAGCAGGTGGGTTGTTTGTTGATACGGGTTGAAATCCTTTTATTTCCCCCGACAGGGTTATTGCTTGTCGTAGTTGGCCACGGCAAGCCATAATAGGGGTCATTTTTAAAGCGAGTACCCAGTACTACATTCATCTTTGTTTCCACATGGCCTGAAAGAGGAATGTTTTATAAAGCGCCCCACAGGCTTCCCAAGGGAAAATCGACAAAGGAACAAAATAAATTTTTTCCAATTGATTGTATTTTGACTATCGGGTGTTAAATTTACACTTTTGAAAAAGTATTTTCCCAGTTTTCAAACGGGTAAAATTTTTGGGCCCCTTCTTAGTCAAAAGAACATAAGAAGAAAATAAGAACGAAGGAAAAACGCAAAAGGCCTACGGGCCCATGCGAGGCGGCCCAAGTTTTCCTCCCGGCTTAACCCAATGCACCCACCCTAGTAGGTCAGGTCACTTTGACTTAAGGGAGGAACACGGAAAACCGCCCTGGTTGCACAAGCATCAGGTCTAACTACACCCACCCAAACCCACCATTTATTTACCCAAAACCTTTTTTTTAAAGTACACAACGTTCGGGCCCTCTAAACGGTATTTGGGGAGTTTTTTCCCATCATCCACAACTTTTTACCAAACCAGTACTTTTATATCCCCCCGGGTTTTAAAATTTTTTCCCAAATTTAAAAAACCTTGCTGGAGTCCTTTGGTTTAGATTTTTTCAGCACATTTTTTTACATCCCTTTATTTTTTCCTGTCTTCCATTTATACCCCTCAATATACCCCCCCTTTTTTTAAGTTTTTAAGAGGCGGGTTTTCAGGGCCCTTAGTCTATCCCCCATGGGAAAGGGTTTGATACTTTGGATCAACTTTGTCACCCTCCTTTGTACTTTTTCCAGAAAATTTTTATACCCTTCTGTAAAAAGGGTGCCCCAAAACTGGGAGCTTTATTTTAAATGAGGAAACCCAAAGGGGATGTATAGAGTTGAAGAAAACCTGGGGGACCCCTATTATTTAGCTTTTGATATGAAGCCAATTTTTCCCAAATTAGTTTTAAAATTGCAAACACTTATGCCTGTTTTTTGGGTTTCAGTTTACTGTTTAAACCAGAACTCCAAAAAATTTTTTTTTTGCAACCCGTAATTTTAAGATCTAAAATTTTTTAAATTTAATTTGTGGCAGGGTTATTGTCCTGCCCAACATTTAGAACTTTGATTTTTTTTTTAAAAAACTGCATCTCCCAAACCCTTCCCCAAACCATTTCCAATCAGTTTTTTTCAAATCTTTGGGTGCTCGAATTTTCCCCCGTAGAATGAATTCGAGGGCCCTTTTTTTGGGTGCCCCAATTTCGGCAAACTTGCCTTTTTCGCCTTTATCCCTCATCTATTCGTTTATGTAGATGTGTAACAGCGGGGGGCCCCAACCCACGGCCCCCTGTGGAACCCACCGCTCGGGGCACCCCCCCACTCTGATTTCTCCCCATTTATGCAAATCTTGCTGCCTATTTTAAACCTTTGCCTCTACCCGGGAAAAAAATTTCCCCTCCTATTCCATGTGTTTTAAAATTTTCCCTCATAGTCTCTGATGTGGGACCCTGTCAAAAGCCTTACTGAAGCCCATATACAAAATATCAAAATTCTTCCTGATCTACTCCTCAAATACCTTAGTAAAAAAAGTTAAAAAATTCTTTAAGGCGGGAACCCCCCTTTTTAAAACCATGCGGGAAGATTCTGCATTTTAAAATAAATTCATTGATATAGTAGATGACTTTAAAGATACAGTCCCTTCTGCACCCCAAGGCTTTGACACATGTTTTTGTAAGAATGGATCAAATTTTGGGCTAACATTTTCTATGACCCCTAAAAAAATTTGGGGCCATTTTTTTCCAACCAAAAACCCATTTTCCCCCAGGGAAGAAAAAGCCCCTCTTAGGCTAAGAATTTTACAAAGAAAAACCCTTTTTTCTGAATTTTTCCCCCCAATAAGTGCGCTTTTTTTCAGTTTGTTTTTCCAAATGAGAACCCTTTAAGCCTTTTTCTTGCACAAAAAACACTGGTAAAAGCGCCCCGGGAGGGGTCTTTTTTCATTTTCCCAAGAAACGTTTGGGAATTTTTTCCCATCATTAAACCCCCTGTTTAAAGGGAAATTTTCTTTGGTAGAAAATAGCTTGCATGCTGAACAGTACACTTTTCCTGAGTTTTTCCAGAGTATCCATTTATATTTTTTCACAGTTTCTGAATTTCCCCAAGTTCCAAAAAAATAATGATTTTAAAAAACAACGACGATTCCATCATATAAATCCTTGCTGTTTTCCTAAAGCCCAATTTCAAGTTTGACTAAAGTTTTTTTGCTTTAAAAGCATTACGAAGAAAAATCGGGGGTTTTACTTTTGGGGCCATGAGGCTGGATTTTTTTAAGAAAAATTCCTGTGGATGAAAGGGCCGTTGAGACCAAAAGAAGTAAAAAGCTGCTGAGAAATAATGGAGGGGGGGGGTTTCCCTGTATGATCTAAAGTATCTGCAGATTCAACGGTACTGGTAAAATAGAAACTTTTTTGTGAGCATGTCTGTGATTTTCTGCAGTTTCCCTTCATCTTTCTTTTTTCTGTTTTCTTCTTAAAATTTTCTTCTTTTTTTTCTTTTTTTAAAACCCCCCCATTTTCGCATAAGAACGCCCCAAAACATCACTTTTCAGGGAATGCCAAAATTTAAGGATGTTAAATGTTTTGTAATCATGAAAATACAAATTTTTCATTATAATTATTTTTAAATTTTTTAATTATTTTTAAATTTTTTTTTTTCTGTAAATTTGGGGGGGTTTAGGGCCCCTTTTTGCCCCCCTTTCCTCGGTGCGCATCTAAAAATTAAAAATTTTTACCCAAAAAGGTCAGATACAGAATTTTTTTAACCATGATTGGGTTAGGGGATTTGGGCTCAAATTTTTTTAAACTTTTTTCACCCTCCTTGTTTCCCAATTTACTTAAACAAAAATTATACGGGCCCCAAAAACAATGCCAAATGGTATTTTTATTACCATTTTATAAAAAAAAACTAATCATTATGTTTTGTATGAAAATAGGGCCCAACCCCCATAGAAAAGGGACATGAGAATTAAAGAATGCAGGGCCCTTTTTCCCTTTTTCACCCAAACCCAACAAATTTTGCTGATGTGGTTTTATGTGTTTCTGGGAAATTTGTAGAAAATTTAAATTGAAAACTAACCTTTTTGCGCAGAAGTGATGTGGGAAAAACAACAATTGGGTATTTTTATTAAAAATGAAAAAGATTTAAAAAGACGGGGACAAAGTGTTTTTAAAAACCCACAAGGGAAAGGGTCAGTTTGCGTTTTTTGGTTTTTTTATAGTTTTTTTACCAAAATGCGTTTTTTAAGGTCCGGGCGTCTTTACTGGTCAAGAAACCCCTACCCAGGTACCTTCCCTTAACATTTAGGGGGCCAAAACAAACTTTATCCATGAAATAAATGTTATCAAAACACTTCATTTAAATTTGTCACATTTCCAATTTAAAATAAGGCAATTATCCCAAAAAATTGGGAGGGGAATCCCCCATACCCCCCCCTTTAAACGGGAAAAACCCCGCTTTTCTGATGTAAACAAAGGCGTTTTTAAATTTTCCCAATCTATTTGGGTTTTTTTTTTTTTATTTTTTTTTTATTTATTTATTTATTTTTGTTTTGTTTAAATTTTTTAAAAATCAATTTTATCCCCAAAACCCATGAACTTTTTAGGTGGGGCCCCCTTTTGAAATTGCCCCCAAATTGGGGCCCCCCAGGCAAATGCCTAGTTTGCCAAAGGGGGAATCCGCCCTGATCATAGTACCATCCAGTGTTTTACATACAGGGCCCCTTGCTGGGCCTCAGTGACTAGCTTGTGTGACATCCCCGTGATGCCGTTGTGAGCGTTTCCCACTCCTGGGCTCGATTAAACCCCGTGCTTGGGTTTAAAACCAGGCAACGGGACGGGGCCAGGCTGGGCTCCTTTTCCCCCACTTGCTTATAAATGTTCCCAATCCAAAAAGTGTGTTTAACTCCAACCATAAACATCTCCAAAAAAATCACAAAAAATTGGGGCCAGCAGTGTGGGGGGTTAAAATTTTTAAATTTAGGGGTTTGTCGGAGATTTCCTTTAAAAACCACAGACTTTTGTTGCGGGGCGGGCCCGCCCTACTACCGGGCCCCAGTAAAGCTTTCCACCACCCGGTTTGTTTCCTATTACTGGTAGCCCTTTGTTTTTATTTGTTTTATTTTGTTTATTTGCTTTTCCCTTTTTAGGTTTTTGCCCCGGGTTTTGAAAATTTAAACCCAAGCCACCAACCCAGTCTGGGGGGGGAATCAGCCCTCCCCACTTTTCCACCGTTTTAAAGGTCCCAAACCTTGCCTGCTAAGCCGCTTTAACCCCCGGCTGTGAAAAAACCCCCGGGTGAAAACCCCCCAGTATCAAGCAAAAAATGTGGGGTACCCATTCCCTCACTTTGCTTAATTTCCCAAAGGGCCATTTGAGTGCTTTATCATCCCTGTGGTTTTTGGGTATATTGGGGGGTTTTTTAAACCCAACATGGCTTAAAATTTTTTCGTGCTATGCGGGTGCCCCAGAGTACATGGCTTCCCCCTGTTCACCCCCGTGGGCCCCGCCCCCCCCCCAGTTTCCCCGAAACTGCCTTCACTCCCCCCACATCTCCCCGCCACGGGATTTTTCCCCTTTTATTGGGGTTTGCCCCATTTTTATGGAACATAGGGGGGGTCAAATGCAAGATTGCTCCTTCCCCCTGTGTGCCAATGTAAAGTCCTGTGTGTTTTTAATCATAAATTTAAGCGCAAATTTCCCTTTGGGAGAACTCGGAGAAAGTGGTAGTGGAGTGTTCCCCAAAACCCAGCTAAAACAACCTTCCCCCCCCCCCACCACAAACCCCCTTTTTTACTACGCAGCCCCAGTGTTAAAAATTTTTAAGAGACACTTGCGAGTGTTGAGAAAATTTTTAAATTTTTTTCCCCTTGTGAAAATTTTTTTTCAGTGATTACGAGTGACTTTTCTTTTCGTGTTTTTTTTGTATTATTCAGTGACTCTTGAAATTTCATCCGGTTTGCAATTTTTTTTTTTTTCTTCTTTCCTCATGTTTAATTTTCGGCTTTTTTTATGTCTGTTGTGTTGTAATCCTTTTTTTTTTCACAGAAGTAAGTAAATTTTCCCTTTTTTTGTTGTGTGCCTATATAAAAGTATAAATTGTGTTTAACCCCTTCACAATTATTTGTGTTCACGTTTCTGTGGGTTTTTTGCCTGTAATTTTTTGCAGTGAAGTAATTCAGTAACTTTTTTATATTTTTGCACAAAAACTCGTGTTTTTTCAGTTATTTTTTTTTTTCCAGCATTTGTGTCCTTGTGATTTTTTTTTAAATTATTTTCCATTTTTCTGTGGTTGGGAAAATTCCCTTTTTAAATTTTTTTCATTTAGCCCGGTTTTTCTAATTTGTATATTCCCCAAACAATAGTGCCCCTTTTTTGTTTGAAGCAAGGGACAATTTTCCCTTTTTTGTCCCCCAAGCCCCCATTGCAAAAAAATTCTCATATATTGTGCATATAAAGGGTGTGTTTTTGTTCCTCCATTATTTTAAGTGTTAACCCCTTTTTTGTTTTGTATTTTATGCCCTTTTTTATTTTTTTTTTTTAATTTTTCATTGAACAAAAATTTACTCTTAGTGAAAATTTTTTTTTCTTTTTTTTAAAAACAAAACATTTTTTTGTTTTTCGTGTTTTCTTAAACGGGAATTTAAAAGTTTTAAAGGTTCCCTTTTGTTCATTCCTTGGGTTTAAATTTTTTTTTTTTGTTCCTTGTAAACCCGAATTTTTTGTGTGTGCAATTTTTTTTTTTTATTGCATTTGTGACCATTTTTCAATGATTTTTGTGCAAATATTTGTGTGCCAATTTTTTAATTTTTTTTTTTTTAGATTTTTTTTTTTTATGGGTTTTTGTGTTGTGCAGTAGTTTTTAAATTTGTAATTTTAAATTTTCAAAAAAATGTTTCGTTTATCTATGCAATATTTTTTTGATTCGGTTTTATATTTCTTTATTTTTGATAATATTTTATTTATGTGGTCATTTTATTTTAAATTTTTGTGGGAAATTTCTTTCCCCGTCCCAAATTTTTTTTTGCACAAGAAATTTTTTGATTCCAAATTTTTTTTCATTTTTGATTTATTTATTTATTTATTGTTGAATTTAAATTTAAAATTTAATTGAAAAGTAAAGCAAAATCACTGTGCCCCTTAATTTTAATTTAAAAATAAATTCGAGTAAATTTTTATTTGGTAAAATACAATTTCTCTTGAAATTTTCAGTGTTATTATCCAGTTGGAAAATTTTTTTTTATGTGAGTTTTTCCTTGTCTCGTGTGACTCGTTATTTTGGGTTTAATTATGCAGAATAGTTTTAATTTTATTTTCCCATTTAACTTACGTGCCCTAATTTTCCAAAAAATTTGATGGGTTAAAGATTGTTTTTATAAAACAGGCCTTCACTTTATTAGTCCCTGGGAAAACACTTCTTCCTAAATTTGGGAAGATTTGGGGTTTTAGCTAACAAAATTTTGGGCGGCAGTTATAACCATCCCCTGAATCCCTTTGGGTTGGGTATACGGGGGCTGACGACGAGGTCCAAAAAGAAGGTTAAATATAAAACGCTTTGATTTTTAAAAAGAAAAGGGGGGTGGAGTATGGCCCATTTTGAAAAGGGCTTAGATACAAACCCAAAACCCGATTTAAAAAAACAATAAAAAATGGAGATTCTATGGTTTTTAAGTGCTGCCCTTTTCCCAAGGGGCCAAACCCCTCTTTTGTAGGAATAGTTACCGCCCTCCTACCCCGGAAACCCGTTTTTAGAAGACTTTTTCCCGAGTTTGTCCGGGGTTGAAAGCAATTGCAAACAATAATATGGGCGACTTCAAAATTGTTTTTCAGCAAAAGAAAAACGGGTTTTGCAAAAGGTTAAGCAAATTTTAGGGTTAAATACTAAACCCCAATAAATTTAAAAAACCAACCCCATCACACAGTTTTTCAGCACCCCAATTGACCAAAAACTTTTCAACCGCGTTTAGAACATTAGTCATCAGGGTCCCTTACCACGGCTTAGTGATCATTTCATATTTATGCAACCGGAAAATCACTAGGGATAGGATAGGCCCAACGGAAAAATTTAAAAATGAGGGCAAAAGAAAAACGTAAAGAAACACTTTTTTTAAAAAAACTACCAAAAAATTTTGGGCTGGGCAGAGAAAACAAGTTGCCGGACGTAAAGATGCCTGGGGAAAAAATTTAAAACCAAAGTTCACTACCCTTTTTTAAAAAAATTGACCAGTTAAAGAGGTTAGGGTTAAACGGGAAAAAATGAACCCCGGGTGGGCTACTGAGTATTAGATAAAAAGAAATTCAGAGACCAGCTGCTAAAAAAATTTAAAAGGGAAAAAGACAGGATATTGCACACTAAATGAATTCCAAAGGGGGAAGGAACAGAGTACAGAGGGGTTTTAAAAGGACAAAGGCAAAACACTTTGCTCAAAAAAAAGAAGATTAAAAAAACCCCAGAAAGCTTTGGCAACAACTAAAACTTGGGGTATAGCCAAAAAGCCCGTAATAGGGCTAACATAGTACTCACTATCCCCATACTGAGGTATGCCACGAAAAAAACTAAGGTGGGGAAATTGCCCTTTAAAATTCCCACACACACTGTTGCTTCAAAAAAGTAAGTAAAATCCGCTGCATCAAATACCTTTAAAACAGACTTGATAAGTTTCAAAAATTATAACCCAAAAAAGGGGGAAAACCCCAAAAAGTTGTCAACTGTAAGTGGATCTCAAGACTTCTTCAAAAAAAACTAAAGGGTTAAAAAAACCCCAAATAAGAGCACCCGGGCCTGATAAAAATCCCATCTAAATTTCCCCAAAAAATGGGTTTTGAAAATGCAAACCCCATTTCTCCCCATAATAAAAAATCAATCACCATAATACCCTAACCGGGGGGGTTTTAAAGGGGCCCGAGTTACTCCCACTTCAAAAAAAAATTAAAAAGGTTTGATGTAAACCCAATATAGACCCGTTATATTTCTTTAGTATAATATCTAAAATTCTGGAGAGGGGGGTGTTTCTCAAGTATTTTAAATACCTTTAAAGCAACCGCATTCTCCCTAGCTACAATTTGGGCTTTAAAGATCCCACTCAACCGATACCTCCCCTTTTTAATTGATGGATTACCCGAGAACTGAAATGTTTAAAAAAGGGAAACCCCCTAGGGTTTTTTTAACCCTTTGACCTGAAAAGGGGCCCTTTGATAAATGTTTAACCACAATAATTATGTAATAAACTTCAAACTATGGTATAGGTTCTGTAGGGGCTTTGGTTTTAAATCCTTCCTTAGAAAAGGAACAAATTCAAAATTTAAAAAACCCGGGAAACAGAAAACCCCTTTCCCATAAAATGGGGGAGTTTCCCCCAATTTTGTTTCTGGGGCCCATTTCTTTTCTTATGTATGTCAATGATATGCCTATCATGTCAAGTGCAAACTCTACTGTATGCAGATGACAGTGTTTTTAGGGGCAGGGAAAGACCCACAAATATTGCTAATTTTTTTAACCCCCGGGGAAATGGAGTCCGCACAAATGGTTAGTAGACAACAAAAAATACATTACACCAAAGGGGAAAAATGAAGCCAAATTTTCTTTGGAACGAAAAATAAAAAGAGAAGGTTTAAAAAATTTTTAAAGTTCGTGTAAAGGGGGGGTCCATCACTTTTGGGTTTTATCTTTAAAAATCTGGGGAAACCCCTTTGACCCCTGCTTGGGCAGGAGAATTGATTGGAACAGTTTTGTAAAAAAAGCGAAGCCAGGCTGAAGTTCCTGAAAAACAAGCACAGTGGGTTTCCTACTGACCCCGCAAGGGCCCTATGTCTAGGGCCCCTTTTTACAATCCATTGGATTACGTTTCCTCTTTTGGTACTCTGCCTTGACAAAAAAAACGAAAGATAGACGCAAAAACACCCAGAAAAATTTGTAAGTTAAAATTGGGGTGGGACCCAAAAGAACATGTGCCAGGGTGGGAAATTTCGCATTTGGATATGCTGGGAAAGTTGAAGAAAAGAGTAAAAAAAAAATGAAGCTAAATAAAGTTTATAAAATTGCTCACAAACAGTGTCCAGAAAATCTTGCTGTCAATTTTTTCAAGGTTGGGGAACCCCCAAACAAACATAGTATAGGGGGAGAGAGAAAAATTTTTAGTACCCACAGTCTGGCCAGGTTTTAAACACCTTTTTTGTACACAAAAAAGGAATGGAACAAACCCCCAAATGTCAAGGGCCCGTATAGCTTTAACCAGTTCAAGAAGGGGTGCCCAAAAAAAGTCTGATGAATGAACAAAAAGAAAGGGGGGGAAAAGTTTTTCTAATTTTTTTGCTAAAATTTTTGGGGGTTAAAATTTTTCCCTTTTCCCAGTAATGGGGCCCCCGTATTGTAGTAGTCGTAATGAACCCCCGGGGAGTAATAGCTTAATGACCCCGTTTGTAGATAGTCTTAAAAGACCCCCGTGTAGTAGAAAGTCCCTTTTTTTTTTTTTTTAATAAGATGTTATCTTCATTATAGAATAATAAGAAAAAAATTATAAAACCCCCCCCTATTATAATTTAAAAGGTTAAAAAGGGCCCCCAAAGGAAAAAGTCCTCTGTCCCGATTTTTTTTTTACCTAAGGGTTTTCCCACAAATATGCGGGGAAAGTAGAATTTAATTTTAGTAATGTTTGTGTATACCTGAAAAATTTTTTCTTTTTTAAATTACTTGCTTTTAAAGTCCCTTTAAATAAGTTCCCCGAGAAGATGTCCCCGTCACTTTGAATGCTCACTTTGTGTTTTCATGCCCGTCAAAGAAATGGGAATCAGTCGACGTCCCAATAACCCTTACGACGAAAGCAATTTCCTGCTCTTAGACAATATGTTTTTTTCTACAGCTTGTATCCCGCGATTTGTTAAAGTGCTGTGGAATGGGGGTTCAAATTTAAATTCCCATAGATCCGGGAAAATCTTTTTTAAGTAAGCCCAGGGAGGAAATAGTAACTCTGTCACTCCCATCTGTTTTTCCACTTTCACCTTCAACAAGCAAAATAGTGATATTGCCTCAAATTTTTTCGGAAAGGGCACTCAGCGGGCCTTTGGGGCTAGCCCATTTGCAATGTTTTGTTTGGGTTTTAAATATTAAATTTTCCACAGGGGGGGCCTTGTCGGAAAACGATTTCTTAAACTAGTAATGCCCTTCTTGTTGACAAACCCCCCTTTTCTGCAGAAAGAGTTTTTTTGGGCGTGCTCTCATAGGAAATGTCTGTTTTTTGTTCCCATGTTCCCTTGGGTGATAACCTCCTAGTTGGGAGTAATCCTTGAAATGTACAACGTTTTTCTTAGTAATTTTATTTCCCCCCATGGGTTTTAAGGGGTTTTTTAAACAGTTTTTTAGCTGATACCTTGTGTCACTGTGTGCGACTCAGGTTTAATTTCCCGTAATTTTTGACCGTGTTTATTTCTTTTCCCCTGGTTGCGTTAGAGATGTAATCCGTTTCCCTTGCTCCTGTTTCGTTTATAGTGTTAGTTTTTTCAAAGGGGGGGGAATCACCACTTGAATTTGTTCCTTTTTCAGTAAGAAGAACCGATCCATTTGGGGCTGGGGTATTCGATTTTCCCGCCCAGGAAGACTTATTCTACTGTGAAGCCACCCACCCATTAATGACTTTTTAAAGAAACCCAAAAATTACTGTATTGAACAGGCCCAGTTGGTTTCTCCGGGGCAAAGAGTAAACCAGTTAGTTTAAATTTCCCCAGTCATTTGAATGTTTGCTGAAAATTTTTTTAGATACTTGTTCAGACTCCCCCAGTTTAAGGGGATGTGTTAGCCATTGCAAAAAATTCAATCCCCCCGACGTTTAATATTTTTGCTATGTTAAAACTTTTCCCTTTCCCAAATTGGGTTTAAAAATAAAAAGCCTGTATAATTAGATGTCCAAGATGAATGAAGTTTTCAGCTGTGTGTGTTAAAAGTGAACAGTTTTTTAGGGTTTTTGTTGTGTGTTTCCCGTTCCCCCCAAAATTCTGAGAATTTTGGGGAGTAAAAAGAACTGGGGCGCAACCGATCCCGCTTTTGTGTTTAAATTTTTTTTTACCCTTTTTTTAAATAAATATTCTTTCCCCCAGAATCAGTAGGTGCATGAACCCCAATGATTGGGTCAAATTTCCCTCCTTTATTTTACCATGTTTGTTTTTATAATTGTAAGCTTTTCATTAAAATCCATTATAAACCATCCAAAAGTTCTAAGTTACCTAAGTCTTTGTTATTGGGATAGAATCAGCCCGGAGATAAACCCGCCCGTTCAAACTTTTTCATATATTGTTTAATTTTAATGGCATACGTAACATGATCAAGCGGGCAGCATAGTTTCTATTTCCCCTTTAAAGTGTTGTATACTTTTTGAGTATCATATTAGTACCACCATATGTTTTACATACATAACCCCTTGCTGGGCCCAGTGATAGCTTGTGTGAGTGACGTGTCCCCGGTGAGCACTTCGCTCCTGGGATCCTCTCACTGGGTGCTTAGGTCTACCGGGCACGGGACGGGCCAGGCGGGCCCCTCTTCACCTCTGCTAAAAAAGTTTTTACCATCCAAAACAAGTGTGTTTAACTCCAACCTCACTTTCCCCAAAGAAGTCAAAAACAGAAAAAACTTCCCGGTTCACAACAAAAGGGGCGTGTTAAAACTTCCAGGTTCACAACATACAAGTTTTGTGTTAAAATTTCCCAGTTCACAAGATAAAAGCGGGGGGAAATTTTCTATGCTTTTCTTTAGGGTTAAACCAGCAAGGACGGCCCCTCTCACCTGTCATCGTCATATTTATTTTGTATGAGATCTTTTATCTATTAATGTAAACGAACAGTCTTTTTGTGGTCATCGTTCCTTATGACACCCTCCAGAATTTCAAAAATTTATCTAAGTGCAGGGTTCTTTTGGTCTCTCTCTCCTTTTCCCCCTCTCTCCTCTCTCTCCCCTTCTCCCTCCCCCATCCTCCTCCCCTCTCCTCACTTCCAAGCTTTTCTAGGTGGTGAGAAGTGTATTTTGTGCTTTTTTTGGATTTACTCATAAGCTTGACGTAGGGGGTAAAATATCTGCCTATTGGATCTTTTGGAGATATTTCTGTCATATACCTTTCTGTCCACAGCTTTGATTGTCACCTCCGGGCACCGGGGGAGGTACACGCCGGGAATGTAATTGGAAATTTTTGCCTTTGTTTTTTAGGACCAGGTGCCATCTTTAGAGTGAGTGACAGCTGCATTATTGTTCCAATTTTTACTCTCAGGGGTCAAGATTTTGACTCTTTTAAAACAACATTGTATTTATTTGGATGGAATTTAGATGTGGTTAATTTTAGGAGTGGTTTTTTGGATTGGTTAATATAGAATTCGAATATTGAATGTGACCTTGTATGTTCACGTAAGTAACCCCGTGAAAATCCCTGATCAACCCCTGAAATTTTGAAAATCACATTACTCCCCAGGTTTATGTTTTTAGGGATACAAAAAAGTTTGAGTGTTTGAAGGGAAGGAGGCAAAGGGAAGAAATCCTCCCTTTCCCTTTCCCTTCCCAAAACTCAAATTTTCACGCTTTTTATGGTCCCCAGAACAAACTCATAGACTGAGGGGGGTTTAGAGGGTTTGGAAACTCCGACCTTCTCAATTCAGTGATCTGGCAACACCGGGGAACCTTCAATACATTTTTGACCCGGGAGGATAGAAGACGACATATCTTACCCTTAACAGTACCCCCAAACATTGTAGGTCTAAAAATTTCTTCTTCTCGCAAACTTAAAGAACTTTGATGATATTTCTCAGTCTTTTTTCCTTTGGGGCCCGGGGATCCTGAGATGAATGTTTGGGCTATGAACACAGGACCCCAGGACGGTCTATTACCTCTAATAACACACACACACACCAAAACACACCCAAAAACACACACACACACACCACACACACACACCAACCCCCAAAACACAACACACACACAACATACCAAAAAGAACACACCACCACTCAGATAAGTGTTGCTTAAATTCAACCCAGCAAATGCAAGGTTTGAAGTTTTTAGAAGTATCCAGACAAGGAAAGGATTATAGACTCAGGAGACAAAAGCTGCAGACCTCATTCAAAGAGAAGGTCCGGGAGAAGCAAGTGCCAACATATTCCAGAGGCTCATAACAACCGACAAACCTCTGCAGCCCAAACTTACCGGGTATCTACAGTGGGTCTGGGAAACCAACAAAGAGTTTTTTGGGAGCTTTATACAGCATTTGTCAGTTGGAGTACACAGCACCCAAAATGCGTTTAAAAACTGGGAAATTGCAGAAGTATACAATGAATTTGTTCCCCGAGCTCTTGATCCAAGGAACCCGAAATTATTTCCCGAAACTTGGACGAAATACCCCCATTTCCCCAAAGGGGCTATATGACCCCTACGGGATGACTCTTCTGACTACAATATAACAATTGTGATATAATTTTGGGAAAGTGCCATAATTTGACAGCAATAAGTACGTTTACTTTATTTGGGATCCTGGGAAAAAAAACTTTTAAAATTCTGTTTTCAAGACTTAATAACAAAAAGGGACAATACCCTGACTGGAACAATACACAAATAACCCCGCACTAGAAGAGAGGGCTTAGACGTTTCGGTCCGACTTGGACCATTTACAAAGTCCCACAACGAAAGTAAGCGGACGGGTATTATAGCAGGAAGTGGTGGGAGTGTATTAGTAGTAAATTTTTTGTAGTAGTGGGAGATAGGGGGAGATGGGGGAAGTAGTGGGGGGGAAGAAAGAAGGGGGAAACCATACCACGGGGAAAAACCCGCGATCATAGAGTCTCAAACTCCAGACCGTCCGTTAGCCACGACCAGCTGCCACAATAAAATTCGTCCCAAAAGGAATTTCAAAAACCTTAGAAGGTTTGCATAGGCACCACTGTGACCACAAATCAAGTTTTTTCAGACGAATCTCCCCTAGCGTGGCTGGAATAACTCTAGCTAATCCCCTCAAAGGCCCCCTTAACATGACCCGAAATCGTAATGCACGATTTCAAACAAACCATACCACGGGTGGGGGGTAGAAAACCCCCGATTTTGTCCAACTAGATATTTCACACCATAGGGAAGGGCATAGGCACCACGGCCCCAAATGCAAGATTTTACAGACGAAACTCCAGCTACAAAAACCAGCTTCCCCGTTGGACGAATCTTATTGTGGCTAGCTGTCCAGTGGCTAACGGAGGCTGGAGTTTTTGAGACCTCTGATCTCGGGGGTCTATCCTGCCCGTGGATGTTTTTTTTGCAATCGTGTCATTACGAAAATTTGTGAGTAAAAAAAGGGGGACCAAACAATATAAAAAAGGGGAGCATGCAAGGACTGGGGGCCCACAAAGGGGGAGCAAAACACGGGGGGGGGAAATAATAAAATAAATAATGAAGGAACAGAAACACAAGGCAGAAGAAAGAAAGACAACCCAGAAGAGAAAAAGGAAGAGGAAAGGGGAAGTGGGAGAAGAAGAAAAAGGAGGAATCAGGTTCAGTCACGGGTGTTCTGAAGTTTGGAGCATTTTACAATGTAGTGGGAGAGGAAGGCATCTACAGAGACGAAGCCAGGACTAAGATTCATACAAGGAAAGTTGTGTATTAGGGAGGATTCAACCAAACGGCGACTGTTAAAGTTGGAAATAGGGAAGACAGTTTTAGCAGAAAACCAGTCTGTGATGGCTGTGATCTCGGACGTGACAGAAAAGAGCATTGTTAGTGTCGGCAAGCCTAACGCTATTTTCGTGCTCCCTAAATCTGTCAGAAAGAGATCGGCCAGTTTCTCCAAAGTATTGAAGAGGACAGGAGGAGCAAGAAATAGAGTAGACACCAGGAGCATTTGTAGAAGGAGGAGAGGTATGCACGAGATTAGTGCGAAGAGTGTTAGTCTGGCGGAAAGTAGATCATTATTAAATATATTACATAAAACTTATTTCTTACAAGCTGGTCAGTCTTGCTAAGCCAAATATTTGATCTGATTTTTATCCTACGCTGATCCCAGTTCGGTTCCCAGAAGAACGTGGAATAACTAAAATACTGTTGTTCATGAGATAATTTCTGAGTGTCACATCTGATTAGCTTCAAGCCTTTCATGCTAATAACGTGATATTGAAACTTTTGATCGGATTCCAGCTTAGTGTGCTTGTGTATTTTAGGATATTGGTCTCTTTGAAAGGTTTGAATTAGATTTGGACCATATCTGTCCTAATTTACATCGGTTTTGTTACAGAAATTCGGATATTAGTTTCCTTATAATGACTTATGAATGCCTCTTCTGATGCCCTTCAGATCTTCAGCACTAATGTTTAACTGCATTGCCGCACTCTGCACTATTCCAGTCGTCAGCATGGAGGCACAGGGGACTGGGGTTATGTAATACAGGGATACCTTCTTCGGATCACGCAGAAACCAAAATACATCTAGTTTTAGTGAAAGTTCTTTTATAAACCATGCCACGGGTGGGGACTGAACTCATGGCGAGAGAGTCGTAAAACTTCAAGCCAGTGCGTAAGCCACTGGGCCAGCTGGCTACAATAAGAGTCATCCAACTAGGTATATTTATACACCACAGGGAGGTTAGCATGGGCCCCACTGTGGCCACAAATGCAGTGTGGCAGTGACGGACTCTAGTTATAATCCCCTCAAAGCCCTCATCATGACTCACGAAATCGTAATGACACGATTACAAACAAACCATACCACGGGCGGGGATTGACGGCTTTGAGGGGACTAGAGCTTGAGTTCGTCACGGCCACACTGGCTGGAGATTCATCTGTAAAAACTTGCATTTGTGCTCACAGTGGGGCCCATGCTAACCTTCCTATGGTATATAAATATACCTAGTTGGATGAATCTTATTGTAGCCAGATGATCCAGTGGCTTACGCGTCGGTCTGGAGTATTACGACTCACTAGCCGCGAGTTCAAGCCCCGTCAGTGGTATGGTTTGTTTTTAATCGTGTCATTACAGTTTCGTGCGTGAAGGTACTTTTATTTTAGTAAACGTAGTTTTATTTTCAGTCAGGAAAGTTTTATTTCAGTAGAAGTAGTTATATTTACAGTCGAGGTAGTTTTATATTATTGGAAGTAGTTTCGGTTTAATATAAAATATTTTTGTTAGGATCCAAGTCATACAAAATAGGAAATTCTTTCTAACGAATGAAATGGTTTAAGGAATAAAATTTTGTTTATAATTATTTTTTCAAATTAAACTTTCTTTTTAACCAGTAGTGTGACCCCCAGAAAGAAGAAACAGTTACATCATTCATTCATTTAATGTCTGTCTTGTTAAAAGCTTGTTAACACAGCGGTTCAGTTTGCCCTCTAAACTGCAACCTACTCCAGCCGTCCCTCAGAGTGCACACACTCTGAATTAGCTAAGCAGGATCCTGCAGTCACTAAAGAAACTCTCATTACAACAGCAACGCAATCACAGTAGAACTGAGCACAACAAGAGAGCGATCGAGTTATGTATGATGCAGTGAACAACACAGTACAGTGTACAGTACCATGAGGTACGCAGCAATAACCAGTAGTACGGAGACCAGCCTCAGTAACTTGACTGAATCCCAGACTGTAGTAATACGCAGATAACTAATCGAGGTTTAGCGTAAAAGACTGGCTTTCGCACATTAATAAACGACGTATTCGTGCAAGCTGGCATTAATATATCTATCTTTTTCACCTGTGAAACATACAGGCGACAGGATACACCTTACATCACCCTAAGCCTACGATTGCTTTCGCTGATATACTGTATTCTTTTCAAGACTGATGGACTGATTACCTCGAACTCCTTCTGATCTTCACCACTCATCTTCGTATTGGACTGACAAAGCCACTTTGTGGAGAAACGTTTCCTGAATAAAGATACCCAAGTATCTTTATCATAAAGGAAGGGTGTTGAAGAGTCGTGGTCACTAAACACTTCCTGTGTTCTCTCTCAATGTACTCATCGCTCCCCTGATTTTCTCTAGAAGTATCCTGCACCGTCTTGTCGTCATAAGTAGCAATTTCGGTGTGCATCTTTGATATCAATCCCTCCAGTATCCTTCAGGTGTTTATTATGATGTATATTTCTCTCCTGCGCTCTAAGGAGTACACTTCTAGGTGCCTGAAGTGTTCCCAGTACTGGAGAAGCATGACTGAGTTTATACGAGCTGTGAAGATTCTCTGTACAGTTTCCAGCTCTACAATTTCGCCTCACCCTCCTCCCCCCATCCGAATAAAAATTTCATGCTGCATTTATAAAGCATATATACATGTAAATAATTGTTCAATGGATTACTAATAATTTTGGCTGATAAAATTATCTTTTCTCGAAATTGATATCTAGTTTTTGACGATTTTGTAAATACCTGAAGGAATCTGCCCGAAATCTGCCCACCCTGTACACTTACTGGTCTGACCTTCCCACGCTGTACACTTACTGGTCTGACCTTCCCACCCCGTACACTTACTGGTCTGACCTTCCCACCCCGTACACTTACTGGTCTGACCTTCCCACCCCGTATACTTACTGGTCTGACCTTCCCACCCCGTACACTTACTGGTCTGACCTTCCCACGCTGTACACTTACTGGTCTGACCTTCCCACCCCGTATACTTACTGGTCTGACCTTCCCACGCTGTACACTTACTGGTCTGACCTTCCCACGCTGTACTGGTCTGACCTTTCCATTATATACACTTACTGGTCTGACCTTTCAACCCTGTAAACTTACTGGTCTGACCTTCCCACCCTGTACACTTACTGGTCTGACCTTTCCATTATATACACTTACTGGTCTGACCTTTCAACCCTGTAAACTTATTGGTCTGACCTTCCCACCCTGTACACTTACTGGTCTGACCTTCCCACGCTGTACACTTACTGGTCTGACCTTCCCACGCTGTACACTTACTGGTCTGACCTTCCACGCTGTACACTTACTGGTCTGACCTTCCCACCCTGTACACTTACTGGTCTGACCTTCCCACGCTGTACACTTACTGGTCTGACCTTCCCACGCTGTACACTTACTGGTCTGCCCTTCGAACGCTGAACACTTACGGTCGACCTTCGAACGCTGTACACTTACGGGTCTGCCCCTTCCCCCCTTTGTACACTTACGGGCCTGACCTTCCCAACGCTTTTAAAACTTACGGGTTTAAACCTTTCCCCAAGCTGTACACTTACGGGTTTGACCTTCTCACATGTTCACTTACGGGTCTGCCCTTTCCCACGCTGCACCTTTTTGGGGTCTGCCCTCCTCACGCTGTACACTTATAGCCCAAACCCTTTCCCACGCTGTACACTTACTGGTCTGACCTTCCCCATTTTTTAACACTTACGGGTCTAAACCTTCCCCTCTTACACTTACGGGTCTGCCCCTTCCCACGCTGTACACTTACGGGTTCTGCCCTTTCCCCACGTTTGAAACACTTACGGTCGGCCCTTTCCCACGCTGTACCCCTTACTGGTCTGCCCCTTCCACGCTGTACATTTCCTTGTCTAAAACCTTGCCACGCGTACACTTAGGGGTTTTCCCCTTTTCCCACTTGAAACATTTATTTGGCCCCTGTCCCTTCCCACCCCTTACATTTAAACCGCTCTGACCTTTCCCCCCTTGAACACTTTTTGGGTCTCCCTTCCCACGTTTTAAACATTTTACTGGTCTGACCCCCAAAACCCATTACACCACTGGGCTGCCCTTCCCCAAACCCTGTCCCCTTACGGGCCCGACCTTCCCACCCTGTACACTTACTGTCTGACCTTCTCAGGGCTGTCCCACTTACGGTCTGACTTTCCCACGCTGTAAACTTACGGGTCAAAAATTCCCACGTTTGTACACTTACTGGTGTGACCATCCCCGTGTACATTTAAACGGTCTGCCTTCGAACGCTGGCACTTAGTAGTCTGCCCTTCCCCCCGCTGTAAAACTTACTGGTCTCCCTTTCCCCAAAACTAACATTTACTGGTTTTACCTTCCCACGCTTTTCATTTTACGGGTCGACCTTCCCACGCAGTACTTACGTGTCTGACCTTCCCTCGCTCCCACACTTACGGGTCTGATTTCCCACGCTTTTACACTTACGGGGTCTGTCATTTCCCCCACGCTGTACATTTACTGGTCTGCCCTTTCCCCCCACGCGGTGAAACTTACGTCTCCCCCTTTCCCACGCTGTACACTTACTGGGGGGGCCCCTTTCCAACTGAAACACTTATTGGTCTCCCCCTTCCCTTTCCCCTTTGGTACACTTACTGGTCTCCCCCCTTCCCAAGCTTACCTTTACTGGCCCGGGAACCTTTCCCCACGCTGAAAAACACTTACGGGTTTTCCCCCCTTCCCAAGCTTTTACATTTAGGGTCTCCCCTTTCCCTTTCCCCCTGTACACTTACGGGTCTCCCCCTTCCCCAAGCGGGTACCCCTTACGGGTCTGCCCTTTCCCACCCCTTTTACACTCACTGCTCTAAACTTCCCCCCTTGAAACATTTTAAACTGGTCGCCCCCCCTTCCCACGCTGTACACTTACTCGTCTGCCCTTTCCCCACCCCTGTACTCTTACTGCCTAAAACCTTCCCACCTGAAACATTTAAACTGGTTGAATTTTCCCAAACGCTGTCACTTACGGTCTGACCTTCGAACGCTGTACACTACGGGGTCTGCCCTTCCCACGCTGTACATTTAATGGTCTGCCCCTTTCCCAAGCTGTACACTTACATGTTTTGACCTTCCCACGCTGTACCCCTTACTTGTCTTGACCCTCCGACGCTGCACACTTACGGGTTTGACCCCCCAAACCGTACACTTACTGTTTGACCTTCTCACGATTTTCCACTTACGGTCTGCCCTTTCCCCCGGGCTGCACACTTTTTGGTCTGACCTCCTGGTCGAACATTTTCTGGCTGCCCTTTCCCACGCTGTACATTTTACGGGCTGCCCTTTTCCCCACGCAAAACAGTTACGGGTCTGCCCTTTCCCCCCGCTGCACACTTACGGGTCTGACCTTCCCCCCGCTGTACTTTTTACGGGCCCTGGGCCTTCCCACGCTGAAACACTTACTTGGTCCCCCCTTTTTTTTTTTTTTTTTTCCCACGCTGTACACTTCCTTGTCTAAACCTTGCCACACTGAAACATTTAAACTGGTCTGCCCTTCCCACGCTTTACACTTATTTGGGTCTGACCTTCCCACCCATTACTTTCACGGGTCTGACCTTCCCCACCCTTACACTTACTATCTGACCTTCCCACCCGGACACTTACGGCTAGTTCCCAAAACCTGCACATTTACTGGTCTGCTTTCTCAGCTGAACATTTCGGTCTGAATTTCCCCCACACTGTACACTTACTGGTCTGACCACCCCACGCGGGAAAACACTTACTGGTCTGACCTTCGAACGCTGTACACGCTGGTCTGCCCTTTCCCCACGCTGTACACTTACGGGTTTTTGGACCTTCCCCAGCTTACCCCTTACTGGTCTCCCCCTTCCCCACGCTGTACATTTACGGGGTTTTGACCCCTGCATTTCGGGCCTACTTTTTTGACCTTCCCACGCTGTACACTTTACAGGCCCTGACCTTCCCCATGTTTGTGCACTTACTGGTCTGACCCTCCCCGTTTCCTACATTTTACTGGTCTGCCCTTTCCCCAAACGCTGTCACTTACTTGCCCTGACTTACCCACCCCTGTACCCCTTACTTGCTGACTTTCCCACCCCTGAAACACTTCCCGGGTCCCCTTTTCCCACGCTGTACACTTATTTGTCTGATTTTCCCACCTGTACACTTACTGGTCTGCCCTTTCCCACGTTTACCCCTTACTGTTTCGGGCCCCCCTTCCGACGCTGTACACTTACTGGCTGCCCTTTTCCACCCTTTTACATTTAAACTGGTCTGACTCCCAGCTGAAACACTTACTGGTCTGACCTTCCCACGCTGTACATTTACTGGCCCGCCCTTTCCCACTTTGGGTTCCCAAATCCCGGTCTGACCCTCCGCCCTTTGTACATTACTGGTCTGCCCTTTCCCCACTTTTGTACACTTCCCGTTCAAACCATCCTACGCTTTAAACTACTGGTCTGCCCTTTTCAAACGTGTACATTTAACGATTTTTGCCCTTTCCCCCACGCTGTACACTTACGGGTCTGACCTTCCCACGCGGGTACACTTACTGGTCTCCCCCTTCCCACGCTGTCCCATTTTTCTGGCTGACCTACCCACGCGTACACTTACGGTCGGGGGGGGGGGGGGGGGGGGGGGGGGGGGGGGGGGGGGGCCTTCCTACGCTGAAATCTTACGGGCTGACCTTACCATGCTGTACATTACTGGTCGGCCCTTCCCAAGCCCCTCATTTAAACTGGCTCCCCCTTTTCCCACGCTGAAACACTTACCGGTGTGACCTTCCACTCTGTACACTTACTGTGTCTGGGGTTTCCCCGCGCTGTACACTCATTTTTTCTGCCCTTCCCACACTGTAAAATTACTGGCCCTGACCTTCCCCCCCCCCTTTCGGTCTAAATTTCCGCCCCCTGTACCTGACGGGTCTACCTTCCAACCCCTTACTCACTGGTCGCCCTTTCCCACGCTCTACATTTACTGGTCTGCCCTTTCCCCTGCTGTTACTTACGGGTCTGCTCCTTCCCCCCCTTGGAAAATTACTGGTCTCCCCCCTTCCCTCCTTGACACTTACTGGTCTACCCGACCGGACCCTGACACTTGCGGGGTCGGGCCCTTTTCCCCACCCTTAAAAATTTACTGGCCCTCCCTCTTTCCACCTTGTAAAACTTACTGATTCCCCCCTTCCCCCCCCGTACACTTACGGGTTTTCCCCCTTTCCCCTGCTTTTACATTTACTGGTCTGCCCCTTCCCACCTTTTTTCATTTTCCCTTGTCTGCCCTTCGGACCCTGTACATTTACGGGTTTTTCCCCCTTCCCACCCTGAAACCTTATTTGGTCTGCCCCTTCCCCCCCCGTACATTTAAACGGGTCTGCCCCTTCCCATGCTGTACACTTACTGTCGGGGGCCCCTTTCCCCAACCTTGTCCCTCTCCCTTGTCTCCCCCTTGGGACCCTGTACACTTACTGGTTTTCCCCCTTTCCCCACCCTGTACCCCTTACTTGTCCCCCCCTTCCCACCTGGTACCTTTCTGGCTCCCCCCTTCCCCAAACCCTGAAACACTTACGGGTCTCCCCCTTTCCCCATGCTGTACATTTTACTGGTCTTCCCCCTTCCCACCTTGTAAAACTTACTTTTCTCCCCTCTTCCCCCCCCTTTACATTTACTGGTCTGCCTCTTACCACCCTGCACTTTTACTGGTGTCCCCCTTCCCCCTGTACATTTTAGTGTTCTGTCCCCTTTCAAAGCTCAAAGACTTACCCCTCTCCCCTTCCCCCTGGTACACTTTCGGGGTCTGCCCCTTCCCAACTGTACACTTACGGGTCTCCCCCTTCCCCAAGCTGAAACACTTACGGTCCCCCCCTTTCCCCCAAACCTGTACATTTAAAGGGTCGGGGCCCCTTTCCCCCACTCGAAAACATTTTACTGGTCTCCCCTTCCCAAGCTGAAACACTTTTTGGGTTTCTGCCCCTTCCCTCCCTGTACACTTGCGGGGGGGGGCCCCCCAAGCTGAAACACTTACTGGTCGGCCCCTTTCCCAACCCTTTAACTTACGGGTCTCCCCCTTTCCCCAAACCCGTACACTTACTGGTTTTCCCCCTTCCCCACTCTGTACCCCTTACGGTCTCCCCCCTTCTCACCCTGTACATTTAAATTTTGGCCCGCCCTTCCCACGCTGTACACTTATTTGGTCTGCCCCTTTCCCCCACCCTGGGCACTTACTGGTCTGCCCCCCCCAATCTGTACACTTACTGGTCTCCCCCTTTCCCCCTTGAAACACTTACTGGTCTCCCCCTTCCCCACCCTGTACACTTACTGGTCTCCCCTTTCCCAATCTGTACATTTACGGGTCGGGCCTTTTTCCCCCAACCCCTTTGTACACTTACTGGCCCTCCCCCTTCCCCCACCCGAACACTTCCGGGTCTCCCTTCCCACCTGTACACTTACTGGTCGGCCTTTCCCCACCCTGAAACCACTACGGGTTTTGGGCCCCTTCCCAAGCTGTACACTTATTTTTCGCCCCTTTCCCTTTCACTGAAACCTTACTGGTCGGGCCCCTTCCCAAGCTTACGTTTACTGGTCTGACCTTCCCATGCTGTACACTTACTGGTCTGACCTTCCCACCCTGTACACTTACTGGTCTGCCCCTTCCCACTCTGTACACTTACTGGTCTGCCCCTTCCCACCCTGTACACTTACTGGTCTGCCCCTTCCACCCTGTACACTTACTGGTCTGCCCCTTCCCACTCTGTACACTTACTGGTCTGCCTTTTCCCACCCTGTACACTTACTGGTCTGCCCCTTCCCACGCTGTACACTTACTGGTTTGCCCCTTTCCAAGCTGTACACTTATTGGTCTGCCCCTTCCTTCCCTGTACACTTACTGGTCTGCCCCTTCCCAAGCTGTACGCTTACTGGTCTGACCTTCCCACGCTGTACACTTACTGGTTTGCCCCTTCCCAAGCTGTACACTTATTGGTCTGCCCCTTCCTTCCCTGTACACTTACTGGTCTGCCCCTTCCCAAGCTGTACACTTACTGGTCTGACCTTCCCACCCTGTACACTTACTGCTCTAACCTTCCCACGCTATACACTTACTGGTCTGCCCCTTCCCACTCTGTACACTTACTGATCTGCCCATTCCCACCCTGTACACTTACTGGTCTGACTTTCCCACCCTGTACACTTACTGGTCTGACCTTCGCACTCTGTACACTTACGGGTTGCAGCTTCTTGGAACACGAACAAAGATAATCACACTCTCCATCACCCTTGAGCAACTAAATAATAATGTGACAAGTTTTAGGGTGAGTTGTGAAGTATGTATCCAGTGTTATAGGCTTCTGTCTCCCAACATGTTAGGTAAACAGGGTGAGTCAAATGTAGATTTCCGGTTGTTTCACTTTTTGTTCACTTTTTTTTATTTAATTTATGCAAACCATTATTCCAAACTATTATTCCAAATTAGTACTGCAGTACTAAAGCAGTAATGGAAGTGTGGGAATGACAAACAAGTGCAGGAGTTAAGGGGATACCTGCTAAACCTACTTTTGGACCTGTATATTTCGGTCCTGAGACCTTGTTCACGACAAATATACATGAAGCATGGGAAACACAGGTTTATATATGAAAAAGTACATGTGACGTAGACTGAACTTCAGCGAGATCAAGTGAGCTGAAGTGTTGTAAGATCACCTGATGACTGTGTGGGAGGAGCGACGTGTGTTCACGGGTGAGAGGGCTGAGATGGAGTGAAAAAAAAAAGAAATGGAATGAATTACAGACGGTGGTGAAGGCAAACTTCATACACAGCTTCAAGAGTAGGAACTCTTAATTCCAAAGACGACAGTAAATACAAATAACGAATAATAAAAGAATACGAATCTGGGCCAAGAGCTTTGTCTCTACTCTTGCATTATATTTCAGTGAGAACAAATGGGTAAGTAAGAGGAGGTTGAGAGGATGTCAGTGAAGACCAGAATGTGGGGCACGACACACGACGGTACAGTCTAGTCTGTAGACCAAAATATACCAAGCTGTTAGACAAAAATATGTAGCGAGGAGAAACATTAGAGCTGTCAGTGCCTGTCATTAAGCTTGCGATATACAAAGTATAGACGCACCAACACTGCTGGGGGACTCCAAGTGTATGTATGTTGTTGGTTTACACTAAGCAGGGTCAGTGGATTGTGGACGATCATTCTCATGCCTCAACTTGTCAGTGTCACACCAAGTCTGGTTTGTGTAACTCTTGAGCTCAGTCTCTCATTCCATTTTTATTTTTATTCGTTTTCGTCGCGCGTCATTACATGTCAGCTGTTATCATGAGCAATTTATACACACACACACACACACACCACACAACACACACACACACCACACACACACACACACACCACACACAACACACACACAACACTCCACACACCCAACACCACAACACACACACACACACACACACACACACACACACACTCAACACACCACACACACCACACACACACACCCAAAACACACACCACTACACACCACACACACACACACAACAAAACACACACAACCACACACACACACACACACACTCCACACCACACACACAACCACAAAACACAACACACACTCACACACACAACACACACACACACACCACCACACACACACCACACACACACACACTCACACACACACACACAACACACCACACAAAACACACACACACACACACACACACCACACACCAACACAAAACACACACACACACACACCCACACCTCACACACACACACACACACACACACAACACACACACAACACCACACACACCACCCACACACACACACAACACACTCACAACACACACCACACACACACACACACACACAACCACACACACAGGCAGGGCTACAAAAAGATCTGGACGGCTACAAGCCTGGTCCCAAAGGCTCCTTTAGTTTAACCCTCCAAAGTAAAGTCAGAAAATTGGGGGAAGGGGAAAAAAACCGCAGACACAAATAGTTTAGATGGCCAAAGCTGCAAACCCCACTCAAAGGAAAAAAACTGGGGGGGAGTAAACACCGAGCATATCTCCGAGGGGCACATCATCAGATAACGCTGCAGCATACGGGGGCCTGCAAACCCCCACGATAGCGTTCCGAACCCAGTAAGGATTCGTTTTAAGACTCTGTAACCCTTTACGTCAGGGGCCCCTACTGGAGTATGCAGCACCAGTTTGGAATCCCCACCTACTCAACACGTCAAAAAATTAAGAAAGTGCAAAAAGGTTTTCAACAAGACATCCCCCGAGCTACGGGGAAATTTTCCACAAAGAAAGGTTGAGGGAAATCGGCCTGACGACACTGGAGGACAGGAGGGTCAGGGGAGACATGATAACGACATATAAAATACTGCGCGGAATAGACAAGGTGGACAAAGACGGGATGTTCCAGAGAAGGGACACAGACACAAGAGATCACAATTGGAAATTGAAGAATCAGATGAATCAAAGGGATGTTAGGAAGTATTTCTTCAGTCATAGAATAGTCAGGCCATGGAATAGCCTAGAAAGTGACGTAGTGGAGGCGGGAACCATACATAGTTTTAAGGCGATGTATGATAAAGCTCATAGGGCAGGGAGAGAGAGGACCTAGTAGCAATCAGCGAAGAGGCGGGGCCAGGAGCTATGAATCGACCCCTGCAACCACAAATAGGTGAGTACAAATAGGTGAGTACACATACACATGCACACACAACTACACATCACACACAACTACACATCACACACAACTACATGCGGACATCTCTCCATGGGTCCTGAGACAGGGAGCAGAGGCGCTGTGTGTGCCACTAACAACAATATTCGACACATCTATCAAAACAGGACGACTACCTGAGGTGTGGAAGACAGCTAATGTAGTCCCAATTTCTGAGAAGGGAGACAGACACGCAGCATTAAACTACAGACTAGTGTCACTGACATGTATAGTATGCAAAGTCCTGGAGTGGTGGAGCACCAAGAAAAGAATGAGTTTATACACGACAATCAACACGGTTTCAGGGATGGGAAATCCTGTGTCACAAACCTATTGGATTATTACAACAAGGTGACAGCAGTAAGACAAAAGAGAGAGGAATGGGTAGACTGTATCTTACGAAAAGGTGACAGCAGTAGGACAAAAAAGAGAGGAGTGGGTAGATTGTATCTTCTTGGGCTACAAGAAGGCTTTCGACACAGTTTCACACAAGAGATTAGTGCAAAAGCCGGAAGATCAGGCAGGCATAATAGAAAATGCTCTGCAATGGAGCAGAGAATATCTGATAGGAAGATAACACCGAGTCATGGTACGGGACGAAGTGGCAGAGTGGGCGCCTGTGACGAGTGAAGTTTCACAGGGGTCAGTCCTAGGACCGGTGTTTTCACTGGTATTTGTGAAAGACATGACGAAAAGGATACATCTCCAAAGTCTCCCTGATTGAATACGATGTGAAGGTAATGAAGAGAATTTAATCGGATGAGAATCAGGCAGGACTACAAAGGGATCTGGACAGGCTGCAAGCCTGGTCCAGGAACTGACCCCTGGAGTTTAACCCCACCAAGCGCAAAAGTCATGAAGATTGGGGAAGGGCAAAGAAGATCGCAGACAGAATAAAGGCTCGGGGGAAAAGACTGCAAACCTCACTCAAGGAAAGGGATCTTGGGGTGAGTATAATACCGAGCACATCTGAGGCGCACATCAACCAAATAACTGCTGCAGCATATGGGCGCCTGGCAAACCTGGAGAATAGCGTTCCGACAACTCAGTAATTAATCGTTCAAGACTCTGTACACCGTGTACGTCAGGCCCATATTGGAGAATGCAGCACCAGTTTGGAACCCACACCTGGTCAAGTACGTCAAGAAATCAGAGAAAGTGCAAAGGTTTGCAGCAAGACAGGAGCTAAGCGGTATGCTCTATGAAAAGAGGTTAAGGGAATCGACCGACAACACTGGAGGACCTTAGGGATAGAAGAGACATAATAACGACATATTAAATTCTGAGAGGAATTAACAAGGTGGATAAGGACAGGATGTTTCAGAGAGGAGATACAGCAATAAGGGGCCACAATTGGAAGACTCAGATGAGTAACAGGGATGTTAGAAAGTATTTCTTCAGTCACAGAGTTGTCAGGAAATGGAATAGTTCGGACAGTGATGTAGTGGAGGCAGGATCCATACATAGCTTTAAGAAGAGGTATTATTAAGTTCGTGGAGCAAGGAGACAGTGGACCTAGTAACTACCAGTGAAGAGGCGGGGCCAGGAGCTATGAATCGACCCCTGCAACCACAATTAGGTGAGTACACATACACACACACACACATATTTAAAGATATACTGATGGTACAAAGATAGTATATATAATACATGAGGTTAAGGGATACACTCTAAGTACATATTGCTAAGTATTTGTCAAAAATGACAAGAGATAAATCTCGTCCAGCTCCTCAGAGCTGAGACGGATACCTAGACTACGACAACCATTACCCCAATCAACTGCAGCACTGAGTTGCTGGAATAGAAATTGTACAATAAACATTCCACTATATTTGGAACATAATCATTATAATTTTAAAAATATACAATATAGGAAAAGTATAAGTATCGGCAAAATTTTGGTAGCGGATGCTGGTGCATCTTATATACATCAACGCACCAGGCAGAAACAAGCGGCTGTATATACAAAGAGAAAGTGGTATAATTCCTTATTTAACACCTTAGACCACTTAGCCACGATGCCTAAAAACGTTAGGTAGCCTGGTTACAACCCACTATTCTCCCTAGTGCCGGGCACACCATTTATGTATTAATATAGTATTGGTTGTGTTGTCAGGACATACAGGAGGAGAATGAAATACCTGGACAACATGCTTCAGGCTCACAGGTGTGCCTGGCTCTAGGAAGAAACATGTCTTGTGACCAGACTACCTAGCATTCTGAGGCATCTGTGCTCTAAGGCCTGTGCTGCTACTCAATAATATAACGTTGCTGTCACAGTACACTTGTTAATGTGAATAAGATTATTTGCCTTGTCTCACAGTATTTGTTGTGAATTTATAGGGTCGTGTAAAAGGGCTACTTATAAGAACTGGTACCTGTATACTGGTACCTGTATACTGGTACCTGTATACTGGTACCTGTATACTAGTACCTGTATACTGGTACCTGTATACTGGTACCTGTATACTGGTACCTGTATACTGGTACCTGTCTACTGGAACCTGTATACTGGTACCTGTCTACTGGTACCTGTATACTGGTACCTGTATACTTGCTTCTGGGAGATTACCGTCAAGTGTTTAATCACATCTGTCCCAGGTGGTATTAAATATATGAAAGATTAGAGTGTCATTTGTAAATGATATCCACACAAGCTTAATTACTACAATGGGTAAAAAAAATACTTAAATACTTGTAATCGATAGAGTATATATTTTAATTACATTCTTACCTGCATTCTTTGTAGAATAAATTTCAATAGTTTTTCTCTCAATTTATTGTATCTGATTGTAAATATGACTTGAAATGTCTTTCTAATATCATTTAATAAACAAATACTGTAAAAAATAATTTTAAATTCTTTTGAACTTTCTCACTTAATCTGGACTCTGAGGAATACTTAAGACTGCAAGAGTCACCAAACTAGAAATCTTGATAGATGGAAAAAACACTGGAACTTATTTAAATGTTTTTGTTGATAAATTAGACACATGTGCAACTCTTGGGTATCTTTATTGAGGAAACGTTTCGCCACACAGTGGCTTCATCAGTCCATACAAAGATTGATGGACTGAACACATCGACTCAAGGTTGAGGGACTGATTACCTCATTCTCCTCCTGTTCTTCAAGATTCTCCTTTGTATGGACTGATGAAGCCACTGTGTGGCGAAACGTTTCCTCAATAAAGATACCCAAGAGTTGCACATGTGTCTAATTTATCAACATGTCGGTTCTCTGAACCATTCATCTACAAAAAATGTTTCTGTTAACATAGACAAAAGAAGCTCTTACGTAACAGGAAGCTTAACTTCTGTGGTAGAAAGCGATATTTAACAGTGATTCTAACACTGCGAACCTCAGAACAGGTGGTGCCAACACTAGGACAATTGGAAACTGTACTGTGACTGTAGTTTCATGTGTGAGTGTGTGTACTCGCATATTTGTACTCACCTGTTTGTGATTGCAGGGGTCGATTCATAGCTCCTGGCCCTACCTCTTCACTGATAGCTACTGGGTTCTCTCTCTCCCTGCTCCCTGAGCTTTATCAAACCTCGTCTTAAAACTATGTATGGTTCCTGCATCTACTACGTCACTTGCCACACTATTCCACTGCCTGACAACTTTATGACTAAAGAAATACTTCCTAACATCCCTTTGACTCAGCTGAGTCTTCAACTTTCAGTTGTGGCCCCTTGTTTCTGTGTCCCATCTCTGGAATATCCTGTCTCTGTCCACTTTGTCAATTCCCATCAGTATTTTCTATGTCGTTATCATGTCGTCAAGCCGAGTTCCCGTAATCTTTCTTCGTAGGACATTCCCCTTAGTTCTGGAACTAGTCTTGTTGCAAACCTTTGCACTTTCTCTAATTTCTTGACGTGCTTAACCAGGTGTGGGTTCCAAACTGGTGTTGCATACTCCAGTATGGGCCTGACGTACACGGTGTACATTGTATTGAACGATTCCTTACTGAGGTATCAGAACGCTATTCTCAGGTTTGCCAGGGGCCCATATGCTGCAGCAGTTATCTGGTTGATGTGCACCTCAGGAGATGTGCTCGGTATTATACTCACCCCAAGATCCTTTTCCTTGAGTGACATTTACAGTCTTTGGTCACCTAGCCTATACTCTGTCTGCGGTCTTCTTTGCCCTTCCCCGATCTTCATGACTTTGCATTTGGCGAGGTTAAATTGGAGGAGCTAGTTGCTGGACCAGGCTTGCAGCTTTCCAGGTCTCTTTGTAGTCCTGCCTGATCTTCATCCGATTTAATTCTAATCATAAACTTCACATCATCTGCAATCAGGGACTTTTCTGAGTCTATCCCTTCCGTCACGCCATTCACATATACCAAAAATAGCATTGGTCCTAGCACTGACCCTTGTGGAAGCCCGCTCGTCACAAGCGCCCGCTCTGACACCTCGTCACGTACCATAACTCGTTGTTGCCTCCATGTCAGGTATTCTCTGATCCATTGCAGTGCCCTTCCTGTTATACGTGCCTGATCCTCTAGGTTTCGCACTAATCTCTTGTGAGGAACTGTGTTGAAGGCCTTCTTGCAGTCTAAGAAGATGCAATCAACCCACCCCTCTCTCTCGTGTCTTACTTCCGTTACCTTGTCATAAAGCTACAGTCGGTTTGTGAAAAGGATTTTCCTTCACTGAATCCCTGGTTGTCGTTTATAAGTTTGTTCCTTTCTAGGTGCTCCATCATTCTACTCATGATTACATATTATCTTCTCCTTGACTTTGCATACTATACATGTCAGTGATACTAGTCTGTAGTTTAATGCCTCGTGTCTGTCTCCTTTCTTGAAAATGGGGACTATGTTTGCCGTCTTCCATACCTCGAGTAGTTGCCCAGTTTCAATGGATGTGTTGAAAATTGTTAGTGGCACACACAGCATCTCTGCTCCCTCTCTAAGGACCCATGGAGAGATGTTGTCCTGTACCACTGCCTTTGAGGTATCAAGTTCACTTAGCAGCTTCTCCGCCTCCTCCTCGGTAGTGTGTATTTCATCCAGCACTTGTTGGTATATCTTTTGTTGGTGTACTCCCCTATTCTGACTTCCCAGAGTCCTTTCTGTCTCCACTGTAAATACTTCCTTAAATCTCCTGTTGAGCTCCTCACACTTCTTTGTCTCTTCTTGTGAGCTCCCCACCTTCCTTCCTCAGCCTGATTACCTGTTCTTTGACTGTTTTCTTCCTCCTAATGTGGCTATACAGCAGTTTCGGATCAGACTCGATGCTATGTCGTTTTTGTACTGTCACTGGGTCTCCCTCCTTATCTGTGCATACTCGTTTCTGGCTCTTCTTTATCGACTTTCTAGCACACTTAATTTTTGCTTCCATACACCTTTGGGTAAACCACAGGCTCGTTCTGGTCTTCCCATTATTTTTGTTGCCCTTGGCAACAAACCTCTTCTCTGCATCCATGAATTTTGTTATCACATAGTCAATCAATTTGTTTACTGATTTTTCTACCAATTCTCTTTCCCACTGAACCATTTGCAGGAAGTTCCCCATGCCTGTGTAGTGCCCCCTTTTGTAGTTTGACTTTTCCCATCCTACTCCTGTAACCCTTTCCACTTGTAGCTCTACTATGTATTCAAAGCTCAGGACCACGTGATCACTGGCTCTGAGGGGCCTTTCATATGTGATGTCCTCAATGTCCGAGCTACTTAGGTCCAGTCTTCCTGGTTCATCCTCATCTCTCTCTCTGGTAGTGTCCCTAACATGAAGTTTTCCAGTACCACATTCATCTTGGCTCTCCATGTTTCGGGACCCCCATGTGGCTTCAGGTTTTCCCAATCAATCTCCTTGTGATTGAAATAACCCATAACTAGTAACTTTGCTCTACCCATGTGAGCTCTTCTGGCCATCTCAGCCAGTGTATCCACCATCGCTCTGCTGCTCTCTTCATATTCTTCTCTTGGCCTCCTGCAGTTCTGTGGCAGGTTGTACATCACTGCAATGACTACCTTATGTCCTCCAGACTGAACTATACCTACTATGTAGTCCCTTTCGCCCATTTCGTCTATTCCTTCCATTCCCCAAATCCCCCTCGGCTTTTAATGAGCATTGCAACTCCTTCCCTTCTGCTCCATCTATCTTTCCTCAGGATCTGATATCTGGGTGGAAAGACTTCATCTGTTATCATCCCAGTGAGTTTCGTATCTGTAAGTGCTATGATTCCTTGATTCTTTCAAGCCACTCCTCACATATATTTGTTATTCCATCCATATTTGTATACCAAACCTTCAACTTCTTTCTAAAACTATGGTCTGGGAAGAACACTGGGGTTAGGGGAGTGGGAGACCTGGCAAGGACCTATGGGGGGTTGTTATGAGGGTGGAGTTTGTGATGAGGGGGGTGGGGGCAGTGGGTATAGTGTATGGGCTTTTGGTTAGATTGTTTGGTTGCAGTGGAGTTGTCATGGTCGAGGTCCTTCTGTAGGTGGTTCTGAGGGAGGTTGTGTTTGCTCTTCCTCCTACGTCTGAGTTCTCCTGCTCAACTGTCTTTGCCTCCCTTTCCTCCTTGCTTTCATTGCAGCATTCCTTCCTTCAATCTCTTCTCTGTCTGATGTCCCTGTGCTCACTAGTCTGTCATTTTACCTTCTCAGTTTTTCCTGGGCATCACTGTGGTCTGTTAGAGCCTCTGCATATAACTTAGCTCCTTCATTTTCTTCAGTCTCCTCATTTAATCCTGGTGTGCTCTTCGTCTTTTCCTGGACTCCATGGTGGTCTGATAGGGCCTCTGTGTACAGAATAATTCCTTTGGTTCCCCATTTCCCTCGTTTGTGGCTGATGTAGCAGTTCATGATGTCATGCCATACCGTTTCAGATTTTTTAGTTCCTCTTCTAAGCTCTGTATCTTAGCTTCTGCTGCTGTGACACGTAGCTCCCATTTCCTACTCTCTACAGCTATTCTCTCCTCCATTTTCTTGCTATGCTCTTCTGGCTTCCTTCCCCACTTTGCTATCCAATCTTCCCTCCCAGGATCATTAACTAGTCCTCTGGTTCTCCATCCTCCTCTTTCGCAACCCTTTTTTTTTTTTTTTGGTCACGACAAGAAGAAAAACTTATGTAGTTTCATGTGGTCATTTGTGATGTGTGTTTGTGTGTGTGTGTGTGTGTGTGTGTGTGTGTGTGTGTGTGTGTGTGTGTGTGTGTGTGTGTGTGTGTGTGTGTGTGTGTGTGTGTGTGTGTGTACTCACCTAGATCTCACTTAGTTGTGGTTGCAGGGGTCGAGTCCCAGCTCCTGGCCCCGCCTCTTCACTGGCCGCTACTGGGTCACTCTTCCTGCTCCATGAGCTTTATCATACCTCTTCTTAAAGATATATATGGATAGTGCCTCCACTACACCATTTCCCAGACTATTCCACTTCCTGACAACTCTATGACTCAAGACATACTTCCTAACATCCTTGTGATTCGTCTGAGTCTCCAATTTCCAACTGTAACCTCTTGTTGCTGTGTCCCATCTCTGGAACATCCTGTCTCTGTCCACCTTGTCGATTCCTCTCAGTATTTTATATGTAGTTATCATATCCCCCCTATCTCTCCTGTCTTCCAGTGTCGTCAGGTCGATTTCCCTAAACCTCTACTCCTTAGCTCCGGGACTAGTCTTGTTGCAAACCTTTGCACTTTCTCTAGTTTCCTTACGTGCGTGGCTACGTGTGGGTTCCAAACTGGTGCCGCATACTCCAATATGGGCCTAACGTACACGGTGTACAGGGTCCTGAACGATTCCTTATTTAGATGTCGGAATGCTGTTCTGAGGTTTGCTAGGCGCCCATATGCTGCAGCAGTTATTTGGTTGATGTGCGCTTCAGGAGATGTGCCTGGTGTTATACTCGCCCCAAGATCTTTTTCTTTGAGTGAGGTTTGTAGTCTCTGGCCCCCTAGACTGTACTCCGTCTACGGTCTTCTTTACCCTCCCCCAATCTTCATGACTTTGCACTTGGTGAGCTTGAACTCCAGGAGCCAGTTGCTGGTCCAGGCCTGCAGCCTGTCCAGATAACTTTGTAGTTCTGCCTGGCCCTCGTCCGATTGGATTCTTCTCATCAACTTCTCATCGTCTGCAAACAGGGACACTTCTGAGTCTATTTCTTCCGGCATGTCATTCACATATACCAGAAACAGCGCTGGTCCTAGGACTGACCCCTGTGGAACCCCGCTCGTCACAGGCGCCCACTCTGATACCTCGCCACGTACCATGACTCGCTGTTGTCTTCCTGATAGGTATTCCCTGACCCATTGTAGTGTCTTCCCTGTTATCCATGTCTAGTCCTCCAGCTTTTGCACTAATCTCTTGTATGGAACTGTGTCAAAGGCATTCTTACAGCCCAAGAAAATGTAATCTACCCACCCCCGTCTCTTGTCTTACTGCTGTCACCCTGTCAAAGAACTCCAGTAGGTTTATGACACAGGATTTCCCGTACCTGAAACCGTATTGTCGGTCGTTGATAAGCTCATTCCTTTCTATTTGTTTCACCACTCTTCTGATAATCTTCTCCATGACTTTGCATATTATACATGTCAGTGACACTGGCCTGTAGTTTAATGGTTCGTGTCTGTCTCTTTTTTTTTTAAAAAATGGGACTATATTTGCTCTCTTCCTTACCTCAGGTAGTCGCCGTTTCGATATATGTTGAATATTGTTGTTAGGGGTACACTGAGCGCCTCTGCTCCCTCTCTCAGGACCCATGGAGAGATGTTATCCAGCCCTATCGCCTTTGAGGTATCTAGCTCACCTAGCAGCCTTTTCACTCTTCCTTGGTTGTATGTATTGTGTCCAACTCTTCATGGTGTACCCCACCTCTCCGTCTTTCTGGAGTCCCTTCTGTTTCCTCTGTGAACACTGTGTGTGTGTGAATGTATCTGAGTGTGTTTGCGCACATATGACAAGCTGGCGCGCCCACTTAATGAATGCAGTATTAAAGTCAGTGAAACAACATGGTTATGAGGAAAGTAGAAAACGTTGTTTGAGTGTGTGTTGTGTAGTCAACCATCCAGGTGGCGGCCACACCCACCCCGTCGCAACCAAACAAATGAACACACTACCCACATACATTTCTTAGAAACTTCCCGAGACAAGACTCCAAGAAGAACCATCCCAAAACAACCCATGATGAAAACTAACCCTAAAGGGTTTTTCTTGAGAAGCCAATTAAGATGGTGGAAGGTAATGTTGTGGGTTATCACAGAGATGAAAGTGAAGATCTGTGAGCTTCTGCAGAACGCTACATAAAGTAGCACATGCAGTATATTAGAAGAGGTGGGGAGAAGAGGGAAGGGAAGGGGAGGGGAGATGTGGGGAGGGGAGATTAGGGAAGGGGAGGGAGGGAAAATGAAAATATATGTACCGTGGAGAGCGGTTCCTTGTGCTGTGCCTCCCACAGCTATAACTTCGTGTCAACACATCTTTGTAAGGTTGTACACAGCACTGTGGGTAATATTGTGCTTACTTGTGATATACTATTAACACAAGAAGAAG